>JAPMOR010112400.1:72864-103237 GCA_026543865.1 Argiope aurantia
CCCACACATGGAAATTTAATATATAATTTAATTTTAAATGAAATTTAATGTATATTCTTTTGACTACAATTGTAATTCTGAGTGAAATTTTGGTTTCAATCGGTTGGTGAAAGAGGCGTCAAACTGTAAATTTGATTTTTGACACTTGAGTAAACCACAGACCAGAGATTAATCACCAAAGACAACACTCTATATTCATTAAAAATCTCAGATTCCTGCCAAAGTTCGCCAATCGATATAAGGTATCGCGGCCTAATATGAGGCCAACAATTTTAAGTAGAAGGAGGGGGACAAAATCTTTATAAAAGAGTAGATGAGAAAGTTTTGGAGGAACCATTCCTGCTGGTTATTGTCTGAAGTTTGAAAAAATGTTTGGGAAAATTACTCGAGTTATGTCATTCATTTCTGTAGAAAGATGTGGGCTGTGGGTTTTATATTCATTGTTCAAAAACTGGTAGATCGATGTGCTCTTTATAAGAAAATTGTTAGCTACAGGAAATTTCCCTATTTTAGTTCTCAGCGAAATACAAATTGTTAGCAAGTTTCTTCTAATACAAAGTCAGATGTTTATCTCATTTGATTGATCATTTTAGCCACTCAAAATAGTAACGTTTCACCTTTATCATAAATCGATGTTGATAAGTTACTTTAAGCTAATTGTGGTTAGTTAAGCACAATAATATTCCTGATAATTTTTGAATTTTTTTGTTATTCTGATTTCCATAAGATTGAGGCTGTGTTCGAGTTTTTTGCACATTATATAGCGCTAAAAAAACCTTATGGAGTTTGAGATTTTCAAAAAGTTAGTTAACGATTTTCTTAATTTCAAGCTAGTATACTCCAGCTTGATTACGGATTTAAAACTCAAATGCTAGAAGGATAAGCAATGTATAAATCAGTGTGGGCTATAAAAAACAAAAACACTAACTTTTATTGAAACAGGTTTGTATAGAAATCAAAGTGTAACCATTGGGGAGAATCTTCCCTAAACTCTTTCTTGCATACTTTCTAATAAGAGAATTATCTATTGTAGTTGTACATTTGTGATTATATTCGTCATTTGTAAATTTCTTAAATCATATTTTTTTATGATTATAACTAATTTTCTTTTTGCTTTTGGTATCATGTATTCATCTTTATCATCGTTCTTAGTTATTATTCTACCTCCGTTTTCTCTTTTCCAATCAATGTATAATATAATAGTTATTATTTTTACTTTCTCGTATACGGACAGTAGAGAAAGTATAGTAATCGCAAAACAATTTAAATCGAGATTTTGACGATTTTCAACGTTTTAAACCTCCCTGCATTAGAAAAACGTATTTTTGGAAAATGCCTATCTGTCTGTAACAGATGTTAAGCGGTTGAAATTTGGTGTTCGGTCTTTACACCAAATGTGCATATTTCTATCAAATTTTTTGTAAAATCTATTCAGAGGAAGTTTGTCTGTCCGGCTGTTTTAATATAAGTTAATATGATAATTAAAAAACAGTGATAGCTAGATAGATAAAATTAAACGCAAAGTTTTATCCTCTATAGTGTAGACACCTGCCAAATATTGAGCCAAATCTAACAATGGGTTGACTATCTGTCGATCTGTACTTTCAGAAGCATATAAACGTCATAATTTAAAAACCTAGTGACTTAAATATATCAAATTTGGTATGATATTTTATGACTACAAGTGCAGGTTTGTGTCAAATTTTTGTTTCAATCGTTTGAGAAAAATGTGTCTAAAACACAAATTCGATTGTTGAATACTATTAATACATGGCAGAGATTAATCGCCAAATCACTCGCCAAGGGTGACGCGATAGATTCAGTAAAAATTCGAAATTCACTCAAAAAACTAATATTTCATAGCTATTATACGCCAATTCTATGTAAGGAATTCTCTGGCATGACAAGATTATTAGAGAGTATGCCAGGAAATTTTGTGGAGACTACACCCGGTGGTTTCTTATATTTCGACTTGTTACTTAAACACCATACCGACGATATATTTTCAAATCCTAAAATATTTAATGTATTCATGAGTGTAATTTCTATTGAAAAGTAGGAATTAGAAATTCTTCCACATTATATTAATTGGAAATTGAAATTAACAGAGTAAATGCGTGCTACTGAAAGTAAATTAAATCAGTGATTTACAATTCAATCTGCCTATTACGAAATATACGGCCATGTGTTATGTAAAATTTGGTCACGTGGCGCCTGCCTGATGCTATGCAATGAATTTATTTCTTTAAATAAAGGGAAAACTAGGCAAAATATAAAGAAAGAGCATGAAACTTTCCAAGGTCAAAAGGAAGAATATATATATATAAAAAAATCACCAAATAAAGCGTTGCTTTTTTTTCTTTTTTTCATCAATCAAATTTCTTTACATATTGAAAATTAAAATAACATGTTTGCTCATTTTATTTCTACTTAATAATTTACTACTTTTAACAACAAGTTCATTTATTGTTATGAATTACTTTTGTAACAGACGAGTTAGCAACATCTGCTTTTTCATTTCGATGGATTCTTTTATGCTTTCTATGTAATTTTTTAATTGATCCTTTGCAATAATAATAATAATAATAATAATAATAATAATTCCTACTCTTTTTTCCTTTCCTGCAACAGCTGTTAAAGAAACTTCTTAGAAGCCATCTGCTACGGTAGGAAAGAAATGAAACAAATAATACATTAAGCGGAGCAATATATCTCAAAAGATTTATGTATATTAGAAGATCGGAGTCAAAATTCTTAGGATTTTTTTAATTTAAAGAATAAAAGCTATTTAATATTTCATTTTTAAACTCTGGATTATAAAACCCTCCTTGCTTTTGAACATTCATTAGGATCGATTTAATTCGTCAAAATAGGGGTGAGAGGAAAGGAGATGTTTACATTTAACGATAAAGTAAATTCCGGAAATGGCACACATCATTCCGTGTGTCACCCCTTAGTACGCCGAAAAGTGGTTGTCTCAGAATACTGAAACGAAATGTGTATGTATTGGCACTGCACAGGACAAACCGTTTTACTTAATACAACAAAATTTGGCGCAGAAGTACTTTGGTGGGTAGAAATATGCACCTTGGAGCAAATTTTAATTAACATTTAAGCGAAATTTTGGAATTTTTAGCGATAACTTTCGAAAAATTCAATTCTATAATTATTTTTACATCATCATGAAATTGAAAAAAAAAATCTTTACAATGATAATAATTTTTTAAATATATTAATTAGTTTTCTCATTTTTAGTCACTTTTAAAAACATTTTAAGCTTATTTTCCAACAATTGTTTTCACAAAAAATAAAAATAAAATTTAATTAAATCAAGAGTATTTCACTAGTAAAGTCAAGTCAAGTCAAGTCAAGAATATTCCACTAAATGTGATTCCTTGGGATCAAAGGACTGTATAAAATTTAGACCCATATTTTTTCAAAACTTCATTTATTAATTGAAACAAAATAAAATTTATATCATTTAGTCCTTTTGGAAAAAAAATTAAAAATTGAAGAGAAATTTTTATTGAATAAATCTTTAAAATATTGCAGAAATTATTAAAAAAATATTCTGTAGTATACATAAGACTTCAATGCTGAGCGATTCTATTATGTGTTCATATTTTTAAAAAAGCAAAAAGTTTTTGTTTTATTTAAAGTCTTATCACTTCCGCTTCAATTTAAAGTTCAAATTTTAAGAAAGTTGATGAACAATACAACAATTAACATGGCTTCAATAATAGTATGAGTTATATGACAAACAATATAAAAAAATATGAAGCTAAAAAATATTTTCTGAAGAAATTATTAAGAGGCCCAAATTACATGAAATATTAATTGAAAATTTTAAGAAATATTGATCCTGGTAATCCATCTGTTTACCAAAGGTGACTAGTTTAAAACAAAGTAAATCAGTCCATTAAAAAAACGAGAAAGAACCTTGAAAAATCTTCGAAAAAATTTATTATTATTATTTTGTTACATATAAATTATTTAACGACTGCATTGATTGCTGAAATTGTTGCTGTTTTATGTAATTTTAAATTTTCTATTTTGAAAATGCATACTAGAAGAAATCTATTATTTTAAATCGAAATGAAATGTTACAAAATTTATTCTTTCGCAATCCAAGAGTCTGATGTAGAAAATATTTTTGACAATTTCATGGAAAGAAATGAAATGAGAAATTCTATTCTGATATTTAATAATATACGCTCAAACAGCTACGAAATGACTCAGGACTTAAAAACAATAAAATTTAAAATTCTTAGTAATTTTCATTTAATGTAATCAAAGTTTATTATTTTTTAAAAATAAAAAACAAAACGAATATGCAGAGAAATTCGTATTCTGAATATTTTAGCGAAAGATACCATTCATTTTATCATCTTCATTTCAGCAAGGTTTAATAAAATTTTATTTGTTATTTTACTGATTGTGTGTGATTACATGGAAGTACAAATTATTTAATTATCGAATGATCAAAATTAAATATGAAAATATTACGAAAAAAATTCGTACATATAAGTTTACTAGCCACCACTAGAAACCAGCTGACTTGGTGGGGATATTGGCTGTGTTTAAAATTTAATTAAATATTTTATGCATAAGTTAGAGTTAATAGTTGATCCAATAAATGGTTTTAAACATTAAATTTCAAGAGACATTTAAACAGTGTTTTTTAATAATCTTACACATATTTTGGACAATATCTTTCTTAATGTTCAATAACATGAATCATTATGCCATTTAAAACTTAAACTGATGAATAACAATTCTGGAAAATACATTAACATTATAAAAATATTTATTTAAGAATTAAGAAAAAGAAGAAACCAAATTTTCTTATTCAGCTCAATGATTTTTTTATAAATCGTTCATTAAAAAAATTATAGGGATTATTCAACAGTCCATTTAGCTTATTCTACAAATCCTCTTTCCTTTTTTTAAATTCGAAAAAGCAAAGATAGTTTATATATTTGAATAACGTAGAACTTCGAATAATGTCTAATAAACTAAACTTTCTTTTTTTAAAAAAAAGGAAATGAAAAAAATCGAACATACATCTTTTTACCTAGGAAAAAAAAATTTATAACTCTACATAGAAGTTTAAAGCCATTTTTTAAATAAGTATTCTTATATGGATAATCAGAATTTACAATAATTTCTTTTTCTTCTCAATTGTTCTTACTTATACCACATGCGCTCTTTACAGAACAAAAAACTGCAAACGATTCAGAATTCACGAAGCATCTACTTAACAAGCAAAGCTGATTACACTAAGTCTGATTTTAATTATCTCTCCGCTAGCGGAATGTGGGAGAAAAATATGTTGCTTTAAACCATGGTGTGCATTTTCTAGAAGAAAAGAAAATTACATTTTTTTTCTTTCTTCTATTTTTTGGTTTATTTTTATTCTTCAAAAAATAATAAAATTTATTGAGTTATGATTCTTATGAATTTATGTTAGTTTCCATAAAAGATATTTTTAATACAAATTCTGAAGAATTATTTTGATAATATTTTAAGTGTATTTCAAAATTTTCAATCTTGGGATCATAAGTAAGATCAACACGATAGTTACAAAACAAAGGGAGCTATATAGATAAAATTCGATATACAGATTTAACATCTATAGTGTAGACGTCTGGCAAATTTTGAGCTAAATCTGACTAAGGGTTGGCTGTTTGTTGGTCTGTATTTTCAGAAACATGTAAACGTGACAATTCAAAATGCAATGACTTAAATATATCAAAATTGGAATTTTTACCTGTAGTGTCACATTTTTGTTTCAATCGATCTTAAAAAAACGTGTCTAAAATAGAAATTCAATTTTCGGATGCTATTAACGCATGCCAGGGATTAATCGTCAAATAATTGTCCAAGGATGACACTACAAATTCAGTAAAAAGGCTAAATTCAAGCAAAAAATATTTAGTAACTATTATACATCAATGCCATGTAAGGTGTTTTCCGGCGTGACAAGTTTATTGGAAAATATGCCAGAGTGTTTTGGGAAAACTATTCTCTCTCATTGGACTGAAATATTTATAAAAATGTATGAGAATTCTCCTGTTTATATAGCTATTTAGAATGAGAATTCTCCTATTTAATTCTTCTTTTAAAATTTATAAAAATTTAAAAAATATATTTATTTCACATACTTTTAATAATCTACTTTAAAAAAACTTGTGAAGAAGTCGAATGACAGCATGTATATATCCGCTCAGAATACAAATTTAATAAAGTTTCCATTCCTACCCTCTTACTAGCTGTTGGTGTGGAGTAAAAATTTGGGCAGGAGATGTCGGCTGTGAAGCTCTGATCCTTAATAAGCGATGTGAATGAAGAATTTAAACATAATACGAGCTGTGATAGATTGACAGATGGTCAACATTAATAAAAGTTTTAATTAAAATTAATACAGAATCAGAACATCTTGTGAAGTTAACTGCAACACACAAAATTTTTAAATACTGTGATTACGCTTTTTATATAATATGAAGTCGAAGAGTAATGAAATCATTTTGACATGATTTTATTTAGTGTAGTAAAATTTTCGACAGAAGTAAAAAGAAAAAAAAAATCAATTTCTATGAAATCCTGTTTTTCCCCCAAGTGATTTTTATTTTAATGTTGTTTAGCTTATTTTCGTCATATCCTCGTTTATTTCTTCAAAAATGCGGTGTATTACTTAAAATTATTTATTTAGTATTACCCACATATTAAAGTTTTAACATTGGTGTCATTTTTTTCAGAATAATTTTCATAACTGCTCTGGGATTTCGCCTTTCAGATATAAAATTAAAAATTTTAATGTGTATTTCAACTATATGGCTGATATATCATTTCATAGTATTGAATTTTATTGCTTTCAGTAGACCAGAGTATTTCAGCTTCATGTAAAAAATATTTATAACTTTAAAGCTATCCAAAAAGTCATAAAAATACTACACGATGAACAAACTGTGTTTTCCTATAAAATACTACTTAGCTGAGAAACGAAACGGAATTCTGAAAATAGCATCCTTTTCAAATAATTTTTTTCAAAGTAAAATTTTTTAAAAATTTTTTTTATTCAGAATTAATGGATGATTACACTTCTTCTTTCTGTATCTTTTTTTTTTTTTTTCCACCACAGACTGAAATTTTGAAAAGAGAAAATTTCCGATGTGACTGCAAACAGCTGAAAACGTTCCATTTCAGTTCTCTGACAGTTTGGCGAACCTGTTTGGCGCCGAAATTGTGGCAACCTCCAATTCTCCTATCTCTGTTACGTCATGCTTCGAACGTTGTCCTACTTTATTCAAGAGTGCAAAAAAGATAATTTGTATTGCAAAACTACGCATGCGCACATTTCTATATTTTTTTAATTAACCTGCAATTTGTGTTTTATATTAAATATATTAATATTTTTTAACCAAAAATAATTATTTCCTATGATTTTATATGGCTATTATTTCAATATTCAAGCTAAAAAAAAATATTAAAATTTCCAGAAAGCCTGCGCTGTTATGCAATAAATTCTGTACCAAAATAATTGTGATGTACTCTGCAATTCTGTTTCATATCCGCATGGCAGCTCCATTCCCCAATCTGATGCAAGGTGTTGCGACCTTGTTGTCATGCACCTTTTGTTTACAATTTGTGAACCGGTGAATTTGACAGTTTGGGTACCATGATCTTTTTTATTTTCATTTGGACACGAATGTTTAAGTAACTGGCTACTCTTATATGATGATGAAAAAATACATGATTCATCGGTGCTTTGGAAGTGGAATCATTAAAATTCTGAGTTTGAAGAAAGTACTCAATTTTTCTCATTTACAATTTGATGATCTCTCATTTTCATCGTTTTGTGCATACAACCTTTTGAAATTGGAAGTATAAATCTATTAGAAGAAGAAATGGAATGGTACATGAATGTTTCTATGATTTACTGAACATTTTTCTTATCGTATCTTACTATTGGCGTATTATTTTGTTGTGATATTAAGGAACTATTGCAAAAAACTATTAAACTAAACAGCTGTGCCCAAATCATGTATCTTCATTTGGATTTCGAAAATATATTTATTGCAATTAAGCATTTCGAATCTTTTTTCTTCATAAATTCAGTAGGATACTGCTAAAAAAAAGCTATATAATTATCAATACAATATATATAAGAATATATAATTTATATAGTTATAAGAGAATATAGAGATTATATAATTATTAATAGAAAAAAATGTATGCTTTTTTAACACAAAATCAACATTATTTTATAATATGAAATCTAAAGGAAAAAAGCATGAGCACTTGATAATTTTTATGGTGCTTTTTAATTTTTACTAAGAAAAGATTATAAATAAAAAAATTTATGTGGAGGAAAGGGGGGGGTCAGAACGAGCTTAAATTATATGTATTAATTTTGTGTAGAGGAACTTTATATAATATACAACAATATATTGTTTTTTTAAACTGTTTTGAAAATTTTACTTAATTAATATTTTATTTTTACTATTCGATATTCTATTTTTGTAAACATCTAATTAAGCATAGAGAAAAATAAGAAAAATTTTAAAGCACACACACAAAAAATTCCCCTTTAAATATTCTTCAAAAAGAAAAAAAAAAAAAAACCTATAGCGGAAGAAAAATGAGATTAAAGAATTGTAAATTGATTACTAATATTTAAAAATCTTACTTGAAATAAAAATATATTATTAGCATATATCTTTTTTATGAAAAGCAAAATATGGTTTCTTCATTCAAATGTATGCCAATTTTTTGAAAACTTTTCTATGATTAAAACTGTTATATACAAATCTTAGTTTCTTACATCCTTTGAAGCTGCAATTTATTATATTAGATACTCGTTACTAGATAGATATTTTTTACAAAGTATTAAATAATTTAATAAATTTTGAATTTATTCTTATGAATGTGCGTGAAAATTTGCTGAATTATGAATTCTACACAGCAGTTATTCTTTATTTAATATATTTTTTAAAATTTTATTTCTATTGTCTTCACAATATCAGTTGGGGCATGTTATAATTCCGACGACTACAATGAACCCTTTGTAGAATCAGAGTTCGAACTGACAGCCTTATAATCAAGCCACCTCGTCTTTTTAATATTAACAAGAAATATTTATTTAGAAAGGCTATATTTGATTATTTTATTTTCTCAAATAGATAAATAGTAAGAGGTGCGAATTATTGTTTATGTCAGAATTTCCGTCGCCTTTAGTAAATCAGCGAGAGGGTCCTCTTTAAATTATTAAGTGTGTGCTATCCGCCTCCCCTACATGAAATTGAGCTGGGCAAGGGCTTTCAGTTTTTTGTTTTTAGAATGAATGAGAAATGTATGTTTTTGTAGTATAGCGAAGAAGCTCACTCTTTTATATTAATTGAATAGCATTAGCTTGCAATAGATATGAAATATCAATTTTTAGCGTGAATTTAACGTTATTATTGAATCTAGAGCGGGATATTTGGTGATTAATTGCTGGTGTGCAGTTAATACACAAGTACAAGAAAATTGAATACATATTCTGGACGCCTTTCTTTCGATCATTTGAAACCAATCTTTTACAACTACAACTGTAATCATATGATCGAAAATTAAATTTCCTTTATTTCATTTTTTTTTGTTAATGCACTTAAATGCATTTGATACGGGCGGTCAACTCTTTGACAGATTTGATTCAAAAGTTGATGCATATCTTCACTTTAGATGCTAAGTCTATGTACCAAATTTTACCCATCTAACTTTTGTGATTTTTAGTTATTATATTTATTTGTACTCGGACAGATAGACATTCTTTTTCTGAATCAGTTTCATTTAAAATTCGATAGAAATCAACAAATTTGGTATATACTAAATTTCATAAGTCTAGATCAAAATACTTTTGAGTTATTGTGTTCACAAGTAGGCTGATATAATTCCAAAAAATATGTATGTTGGACTGGGAGGGGTGAATTTTTTTACCATTTCAATACCTTTTCTTTCTACTCTCTATATACGAGAAAATAATAATAATAATAATAATAATAAAAAGATATGCAAGTAGAAAAGTTTAAGAATATATAAGTTTCTGATCTTCGAATTCTACATCTGTAGACAGATTGTAGAAGATTACATTTCTGACATTTTTATTTTCTGTTTTTTTTTAAACTTAATTTTTCAGCTCCGTGCGCATACTTTTGTCTGAAAAAATATTGTTTCCGTCTTATAATTGGTAAATAAACAGGTAAATGCGGCATTAATTGATGGTAAATAAAATGAAATTAAATTCAAAATGGTTATTCAGCAATTTCGAATGTAATATTATAAATCAAAATGCCTTTGGAAATACTTTTCTCTCTCGTATGCAAAGTATAAAAAGAGAAAGTGTTTCAATAATCAAAAAATTCGATCTCAAGACTTTGATGAATCATCATAAACGAATCATCCTTGAGTTCGAAAAAAAAAAAAAAAAGTAGAAGAAGAAGAAGGGGGAAAAAAAAAATGGGATCAAGTCTATCTATTCTGTTTGCTAACTCTGCTGTCAATATGATAACTCAGAATTCAATGAACTACAGGTACAGTACTCGATTCAATGAATTACAGGTTTGCACGATTATACTAAAACTGTAGAATCTGTTTTGTTGTTATCTTATCCCTGTGAATAAGATAACAACAAAATTCAATTAACCAGAAGGATAAAATTAAGCTTATAGTTTTATCATTTGAATTGTAGACATATATGAAATTTTGAATCAAATGTCTGAATGGATTGATTGTCTATTGATATATTTGTCTCCTTATGAGAGCAATAAATCGAAACGCAAAGACTTAGAGTAACAAAATTTGGTATCAGATCTTGTTATCACAATTGTAAAATTATACCAAAATTTGTTTCCAAGCAGTGGAAAGGTAGATCTGCAAATTCCAATCCAGTTTTCATCATTCATATAGCGCACAGCACACTATATTTAATTAGTAGATGAAAAAAGATAAAAGTAAATATAATCGTCCACTCCTTTTGTAAACGCTAGGAAGAGTTTGAAAATACTCTCATTCTTTTGGACAGCACCGATTTTTTTAATGTTTAAATTGACTAATTTGTCAGTGTGCGAATAAAGTTAATCATAAATAAAAACTAGTAACGGATTGTAAAATTCACATTTTATTTATATTATTTTAAGCTGAACAAAGGCCAATGAATTGAGGTCTGATATATTATTTTAAATTTATGCTGATTCATTATATTTTTTCCTCGCAGTAGTGTTGGATTTATTACTATTATTTTTTTCAGCATTTTTTAAAATTTTCTTATTTGGTATAGCATTTTTTTTCTGTTAAAGAAATACGATAATTATATTTATCCGTTTTTAATTATTAATTTTTATTTGAGTGTTTGCGAAGTTTCTTAATTTATAGAATTCCAGGCTTTGATTGCTTACTTTTAATATTACTATGCATTTCCATCTAAAGTGCTCTGCAAATTCTTCTTCTTCTTTTTTATTTCTTAAACACTCTGTCAATGTGCATGAGATTTTCTACCTCTTTTATTAATTATTCTGTGACAATTAAAACAGAGATATTATTAGCAAGATAACAGCCCCTATAGATGGTCACATCTTCTAATGTTTTATATAGTACCAAACAGTATAAAAACACACATTCCAAAAAGTCATATTTTAGATTAGTATATTTTTTAAGTGTGTTTGAGGGAAACCAGCATTCAAGTAGTGATAAAAAGAGAATATTATTCAAAGCATATTTAATGTAAGTTAATTATGCAAATACCTACTTGGTGAAGATTGCATTAGACTTTCCGTTTCACTGCATATTTCCGATGCTATTAAAATTCATTGCATTTATTGGCCTTGAGCAAAATTTTAAAGAAAAAAATAAGTTCGAGCAAAAAATCTGAAGGCACAAATGCTTCGAATTCAGTACAAACGACTGGTTACATAACGAACATAATTTATTTCCAAATCATATTCATGATGCGAAAATCGTAGAGCGAAATAATTTTGTCAGTAGGAATCCGTCTAAAATAGTACGTGTTCCATTCCGAAAAAATACTAGGGTCGCGGTGATCTGGTGGTAAGGTCTCAGCTTCGGAACCGGAGGGTTTCAGGTGCCAGCCGCGATTCCACCGTAAAACAGTCGTGTAAGCGGGTCTAGGGCACCTTAAATCCGTCGGGGCTAAACGTCCTCCCGCTGGTGTAGTGTGGAAGCTTGGAAGGGGAGGTGGAAGTTCAGGTGTTGTCCTGATCATCTGACCGCGGTTCAAAATTACGAGGTCTGTCCCAAAATAACCCTAATGTTGCTTTAAAATGGGACGCTAATTTAACTAAACTAAACCGAAAAAATTGGAACAACATAATTTTTTGAAGTGAAGTTTATGCCACCGAAACGCTAATTTTTTAAGATGGTATAAAATAATATTTGTGTAATGATGTGTTTCAAAAAGAAAAGTAAAATCATTCTACCCATATTTCATTCCATTTAGGAAGACACAGAAGTTTTTAATAGTGCAATTAATCCTTGTAGATGCTAAGGAACATGTCCCGAAATTTTTTTTTTGTCATGGGACCTATAATTATACAAGGTTCTGAAAAATAAATTTAGAGTGCTCAATTTTGTATATACAGATAATTATTTAAACATTGTAATTAGTTTAGCTTAGTTATATTAACTTCCAGTTTTTAGAGCAACACTAGGGCGATTTTGAGACGGAGCTAGTAATTCTGAACCCCCGTCAGATGACGAGGATGACACCTGACTTGATACCCACCTCTCCAAGCTTCCCCACTACACCAGCAGAAGAGCATTTAGCCCCGACGGATTTAGCATGCACCAGATCCCCTTACACGATGGTTCTTCGGTGGAATCGGGTTCTGAAGCCGTGACCTTACCATCAGGTCACCGCGGCCCTGATTCTTTCCATAAGAATACAATACATTCCATTTCGAAAAAAAAAAATACTCAAATAAATTATGCTAATGTAATGTACAGAAGTGGAATTTATGTCACCGAAAAGTTAATTTTTAAAATATTTAAGATGGTATAAAATAATATTTGGGCTACGATATATTTTAAAGACAAACATATAATCATTCTACCCATATTTCATCTCTTTTAGGAAGCCACAGAAGTTTTTAATGGCAAAGCACATTATACATAATATCATTTTTTTACTTTGAGTTTATTAACTCATATAAGAATTTCATCAAACTCTTAAACTGATCCTTTTTTTTTTTTTTGCTTGTATACTCAATTGTATCTAAATATCTTTTTTTGTTTTTGT
The DNA here is from genome assembly GCA_026543865.1 of Argiope aurantia. Taxonomy (NCBI): domain Eukaryota; kingdom Metazoa; phylum Arthropoda; class Arachnida; order Araneae; family Araneidae; genus Argiope; species Argiope aurantia. The sequence goes on from JAPMOR010112400.1 coordinate 86,156, forward strand.
AATTTTTATTTTTAATGGTATTTTACACCAAATGTGATTGAAAATCTGTACTCCTAAAGTCAGATCAGTATGTTCATTTTCTTTTCGATATTAGAATAACGCTATTACTTTTCTGCGCTTCGTATGACGAGATACTGCCTGTTAATTTTATTTCAATAAGTCACAAAGATGTTCAATTTATAAACGCCCACAAAGATGTTCAATTTATAAACGCCCCACGGCACTTTTTGTTAGAGGGAGGGGGGAAAGAAAGAAAGTAAAGAACAGAACCTCCCCTCCTTTTAAACTACACTTTTGGGATATTGCAAAGATATTCAATTTATAAACCCATCACGCCACTTTTTGTTAGAGGGATATGGAGGGGGGGGGAGAAAGAAAGAAAAGAAACAAAAAAGAAAAGAAAGCTACTCTTTTGTGAAATTGCAAAGATATTCAATTTATAAACGCATCACACCACTTTTTGTTACAGGGAGAAAAAAAAAAAGGAAGAGAAGAAAAGAAAAATAAACCTTAAACTACTCATTTGTGAAATTGCAAAATCCATTGTGTGAGTAAAATCTCCAAGCAGATAGTTTCCCAGTAACAGGAGTAGTACAATTGACGCTACTTAGAACCAAAAGACCCCTTCCATTTTACATGGTCCAACTTAACAAAACAAATAAAAAGCTGAAGAGATTTTTAAACTAGAATACTTAGACTATCTAAGCATTACAGTTGAGCGCTACAAAGAAAGAAACTATTTTTGCAGAAGAAGATGTAATTTTTTCCATCATGCCGCAAATAATTGCAGCATTAAGCCCTGATGCCTGAAATGCGGTGAGAATCATGAAACTGATGCTTGCGAAATTAAAGAAAAAATCAAACCACCAGCATGCATAAACTGCGGCAAAACTGACCACATTGCTTCCTACCGGGACTGCGAAGCATTCCACAAAATTCAATCTGCTAGAAGTAATAGAAATGACTACTCCAATAAAAACCAATCCATAATAAAAAGCAATGTTAGTTTTGCCGGTTTCTTTCAAACCATAAACCATCAACAGATGGGGTCACGGGATAACTTTCATCCCAGAAGCTGCCAAAAGATGGCGCCACGAGATAATGTCGTTTACGAACATAAACAAAACAGCCAAAGTGATATAATAGGCAACAACTTTGCAGATATATTCGAAGCAATGTCATAATTGAAAAAAACTAACGAACGAGTACCTGTTTCTCATGACACAACAAGTTTGAATGTAAAAAAAATCTGATGTAATGAAGAAAAATTCATATTTAATTAAATTTCTAAAATTGAATGGGTGCGATTTTTTAAAATCTACTGTGGACATGTGATTTAATTTCTCACTGACATACATAAAATAAATCATTATCTGTTGAATATAATGCTTTTGAATAAATTAAATAGATATATTCTACATGTTTTAATGAAGAAAATGAATAATGAAATTACATGTATAAAAATGTTAATGGTTTTATATAGATATATAAAAAATATATAATCTATAGTTATCTTTTGTCTCAATAGATGGCACTATGAAAGAAAAAGGATTTTTCTTCTTCTTTTTTTTTGGATGGTTAGATACTAAAAAAGAATCATTAACAAATTTACGGGAACCGTATATGTTGCATAATTTTGATTTCCATTTCAATAGGAATGACATTTTTTTTAAAGATACTTAATTATCAAATTATAGTCTCCCATTATTTGGAATTTAAAATTTTCTTCAAAATGAAATTATTATGAAATGAACATTTTTTATTAATGTAATCATTTGATCATAATAGAATAATAGTTTAATCTCATTTCTACACAAAAAAAAGATCGATATATTATTTACGTATTAATTAAAAGAAAAAGAAATCCATTGAAAAAATATCGTTGATTCGCTATAACTGTGATTCCATGATAGTTTAATTTCCCCGAAGTAAACAAAACCCCGTGTACCTGTACAAATAAAATCCAAAAACATGATTTCAAATGAAAAGGTATTAATATTGTTTGGAACTCAAACTGGCAATTCTGAAGATGTTGCTGATCGAATTGGGAGGTATCTTAAACGGATGCACATTAAAGCTCAAGTTGTCGATATTAATGAGTACACGGTCACTAATTTGGTTAATGAATCGTTGGTGATTTTCGTATGTTCAACTACAGGTAATGGAGAATTCCCAGATAATATGAAATCATTCTGGAAATTTTTGCTGAGAAAAAATCTTCCTAACAATTCTCTCTGTCAATTGAATTTTTGTGTGTTTGGCTTAGGAGATTCATCTTATGAAAAATTCAATGTAGTTTCTAAAAAATTGAACAAACGGTTGCTTCAGCTGGGTGCTACAGAAATTATACCATTGACTCTCGGTGACGATCAGCACGAATTGGGATACGATGCTGCCTTAGATCCTTGGCTACTTAATCTGAAAAATACAATACTATCTTTTTTTACAGTATCAGATCCGCCAATTCCTGAAGATGTACCTTTACCACCAAGGTACAAAGTTAAATTTTGCAATGAACTTTTGACAACTGATGAGTTTCAATCTACTACTTACAACAGAAATAAATCTTTTCCTTTAGCTACTTTAAAGAAAAATGAAAGAGTTACAGCAATCGATCATTTTCAGGCTGTCCACCATCTAGAATTTGAGATTGATTCAACTATTCATTATGATCCTGGTGATGTTGCAGTTGTTTGGCCTGAAAATCCACCAGAAGAAGTTGAGGATTTCTTATCTTTGTTAAATGTTCCTTTAGATACGAAATTCATTCTTATTCTATCTGATGTTAATATTCCTTTACCAAAGATAAATCCATATCCTTGTACTGTTCGACAGTGTGCAGTATCCTATTTTGATATTTTGAGTGTTCCCCGAAGATCCTTTTTTGAAGTTTTCCAACATTTTAGCCAAGATGAATTGGAAAAAGAAAAATTAGTAGAATTTACTACTGCTGCTGGTCAAGAAGAATTGTACGATTATTGTAACAGACCAAGACGCACAATTCTGGAAGTTCTGAAGGACTTTCCTCATACTTCTCCACATGTACCTTTTGATTATCTTTTTGACATGATTCCATCCATTAGACCACGATCATTTTCTATAGCATCTGCATTAAAAACTCATCCTCAAGAATTTCATTTGCTAGTTGCTGTTGTTCAGTATAAAACTCGACTGAGGAAATCACGTCAGGGATTATGTTCTAACTGGCTTGCTAAACTGAAGCTTGGTACTATCATTCCATATTCTATTAAAAAAGGTTCTATAGTTTTACCAGAAACTAATGTACCAATCATAATGGTTGGTCCTGGGACTGGTTGTGCACCATTTAGAGCATTTACAGAAGAGCGAGCTAATGCTGGAGTTGGTGATAACTACTTATTTTTTGGTTGTAGATATAAAACCAAAGATTTTCTATTTTCAGAAGTATGGTTAGAACTTTGTGAAAAGAAGATGCTAACTATTTTTACTGCCTTTTCTCGTGATCAAGATGAAAAAATATATGTACAGCACAGGATTGCAGAAAATGGTCCTCTTATATGGGATTTGATTCAGAACAAGAAAGGTGTTATATATGTCGCTGGAAATGCAAAACAAATGCCACAAGGTGTAAAAGATGCATTTATGGAAATAATTAAAAAGGAAGGAAACTTAAATGAAGAAGAAAGCTTAAAATATTTACAAACTCTAGAACATACGAAAAGATATCAGATTGAAACATGGGCATAGTGAGAGAATATCTTAGATGATTAATTATAACATTCTCTGAAATAAATGCTTCTGTTAATGATTATTTATGTGTCCTTTTAGATTCGATGAGATTTCCAATAATTGTTATGTGAACTTCTTTCATCATTGAAAATTAGTGACTACTACATTTAAAAATAAAGTGCAGTTTAACTTAATCAAAGATATTTAGCTTACAAATTAGGTACTTATGTATTAACACCACCGCAGCTACAGATTTGGGGGTTTTTAAATGCCACTAATCTACACCTAAAATTTTTGTGCTAAATCATAAAATAAAGCACTTTATTTAAAATCAAAACATTGCTCTTTATTGGCTCATTAGTGCAAAACCCACCAAATCTGTAAATCGGTGGCGTTAATACGTAAGTACCACAAATTATTTCATGATTTGAATGATTTTAGTTCAAAATTGATAGTGGGCATAAAATTCATAAATTAGAAACTGCTTATAAACAAGTTACAAAATTATTAAATAAAATTAATTTAAATTTAAATAAATTAATTTGCATAGCTTGATTTTATGTGATAAAAAGTTTCATTTGCACTTCAGAAATGATATTAAATTATATTTTATGGCAATATCAAAATTGAATTCATCTTAGAAAAACAATGCATTGTTTTTCATACTTAAAAATAAGCTTATGTTATTTAAAAATTTATTATTATAAAGTTATTATTTAAAAAAATTTAGAATTGTATTTGATATTAAGTTTTTAAGAAATATAAATATACAAGATCGAATCAAAATAATATCAGTATTTGATTACCATTTGTCTTTTCATATTTTGTTCAAACCAGCATGTCTTAAATCACACATTATAGAGGTATTATAAAAAGAAAATCCTGCATATATTCTTCATGTCTAAAAATGTGTGTGAAAAGATAATTTGACATCCTTTGCCTTTTCTGCTAAATTTATTAATGTTAAAACTATATTGATGAAAATGTGTGGTAAAGAATGCAATTACTGAGAGTTTTCTAAACTTCATAGTCATAGTCACCTTTCATCCTTTGACTTCTAAGAAATAATAGTTATTAAAAAAATCTTTTATTACATATATTATTTGTATGATGAATTAATACTTCATTTAATTTGAATTATCTTAAAGGGTAATGTAAGTTGTACGAAATTAATATTTCAACTTTCTGCCCTGCAATTGGATCATCCATCTAAAAAATTTGGCACTAACTTTTACTCAATGTGTAATATATTCCTCACTTGTTCTAATCTAATCTAAATTACTATAGTTATCATTTTCTCAAAGCATGGTAAAAATATATGAGGGTAATACATGGTTTATATATGAGGGTTTTTAGTTCTGCGGAACATAATCAGCAAAACTCTACAAAATAAATATTTTAATAATAATAAAATAGTATATAATTTATTGGCAAGTATTGTTTTTCTGTTAGTAATGTTTTTCTATGTTGGTAATGACTGTTTGTTTAAAAAAAATTTCTGTTTCAAAAAGAATCATTCAAACACTTTTTTCTTACATAATTTATATTTTTTTTATGAATGAAATCAATTGTCACTTTTTAGCTAGAATAAATATATTATTTAAAGCTAATATATTTGTTTGATGTATGGAAATTTCATTTATTGTTGTTTCTCTATTGAAGGTCTAAGATTCATTAGAAAATATAGGGAAATTCAATATATGAGGGTTTTACTGAAGCCACATACCCAATCAATTTTTATCGTACAGAATATACATCCTATTGAGTGTAATAGGGTAAAATTTGAGGTGAGAACATTCATGCTGAGTTAAAGTAAGAACCATTTACTAAATTTTATCCACCTAGGCTATTACTTTTTTTTTTTTTTTTAACTTAGCATGTTCGCGTAGAGAAACAGATACATTAAAGTAATTCTACTAATGGGATTTTTGAATGCAGAGAGGTGTAAAATGGTGAAATAGACTGCATTTTTCAGCAAATTCAGTATATTCATTATGTATTCTTTGTATAATACAAGAAATATCTCATTGTTTTTATAGAATACTAGCCGCCTTTGGCTACCAGCCGGTTCGCCAATCTTAATGTTCGTTTAAATTTTAATAATTAAATATTTTACGCAATTCCAACTTTAATAGATTCTTCATCAAAATATTTTAAAACTTCAAATTTTGATAGTCATATAATTCACTCATAATATTATAAAGACCTTCAGTCATAACGTAATATGTATCTCTCTAATTTTCTGTTAGCTCTCGTAGAATTTATGCTTTCAATCAAAGTGGAAAGGATTAATCTGCAATTAATATAATAATATTTTTTACTGAAACAAAGCATTTTTTTATAATATGATTACTGATAACAGAGTCACTGAGCGTTTAAACTTTATGGGCACTAAAGAATATCTTTCTTAATTTATGTAATATCTCAAGAATTTGCCAACAAAATTTTCTCAGATTCATCATGAACAGATCGATTAATTAACAATAATTTAAATGCATCAAACGCTAAGAAAATAAAATGAATCGTTTAAAATAATCGGTTGAAAACAGGTTTAAAAAAACTACTTAAAAAACGATGTACTTAAAACTATGAGCATATACAAAAAAATATATAACTAACATAAATACAATTTAATTATAAAAGCATGCAACTAACCTAAAAGTAATTTAAATCATCCGTCGATAATGGTTGTCATGTCAACAAGCAGAACACAATGCGCATGCGAGAATTTTCAACGCCAGTTACGGTATCGCAAATGCGTGAATTTTTCTACGCCAGTTGGGGTAACGCTATGCAGATTAGACATTTTTAATTTCCTTTATTCTGTGTTATTTTAATTCAAAAGTACTTCAGAATGAATCGGAAAGATCGATTAATTAACAATGTTTAATTTCAAATGCATAAAACATTAAGAAAATAAACAGAATCGTTTGAAATAATCGGCCGAAAAATGTTAACCCTAGCCTCATTACTGTTGGGAAAAACAACTGAAGCCTTATTCATTTGGCTGTGGGGAAAATGGAAAATTTTTTTGACGGGAAAGTTAGTTTTTAATTAATAATTAAAAATTCAAAAAAAAAAAAAAAGAGACCCCAGGTGCATATTCCCGACCTCTAAGTTATACATGTACCAAATTTGGTAGCTGTAGGTTAAATGACATGGTCTGTAGAGCGCCAACAGACACACATTGAGCTTTATTTATAAAGTACAGATTAGCATTTTCCCACTCTAACAGTTTTCCTCCTTGAAGTTCAGTCATATTATGCACCTGAATACACAATTTCATAATGATTACTTCAAATTAGATGATAAAAATAGTTAGATTTTTTTTTATTTAATATTATTCACCTTTTACAACCAATTGATTTCCCGGGAGTGATTGTATTTAATTTCAATTAAAACCCTTATGTATTAATTATTAGTCATGTTTTTCTGAACAAAACAGCAGTAGATAAAGATACATTATTTAAATAGCTTTAGACATGTTCTGTTATTTTCTTCACGAACTTTTCAAATAAAGTTGAATCTCATGGTGTCATAAGGCCATTAAAAACATAGGTGTTTGAGTAATCTTTTTCAAATTGCATATTATCTTTCGAGATAATGTAATTTCACCTTTTGATTCTTCATGCAAACTGCACTACTGATAAAAAAATCACTCATCCTTAGTTTTCAATATTAAAAGAAAATCATTCTATTACATATTTAATGAAGCAATGAAAACAAATTTCATTGCAACAATAAAATGTATTGCTCAAAATTTTATAAAAAATATTTTGAAAAAAACTATCAAAATTTAAGGGAAAATTAAAGGCTCAGAAATTAAGTTGGTATTATTGAAAAGATAATTATTTACGATTTAAAATATTGTTACGAAATTTTTACCGGGGTTCGTTTGGATAGTGGAAGTGATATGGTGTGGAGAGCGCTCAATCAGCAGGCAGAAGTAGAATAAAAACGACGTTTATTTACACGAAGATACACAGGACAGTACAAAAGCGACAACTATATACAGCACAGAAAACGATTATATTCTCCCGAGACGTATAGCATACAACCAGAATCTACTGCAGACAGTAGCGCACAGTTCAGTTCAGCACGAGCTTGACTCCGTCGTTGCTCACCGTCGTTTCCGCCTACTCCGCTCTGTCGTTAACGACTCCTCCGCTCCGTCTTCGAACTTCGTCGACTTCGCTCTGACTGACTTCGTCTCACACAAGGAATATTCTTTGGAGCGCCGGCGCCCGCAGGGCGCCATCTCCGGTCGGCAACATCTGTTGGACTCGGCTGCTTCGTTTGGACTGGAGTGGAAAAAGGTCTTGACTGAGGCTGGGAGGAGGGGGTCTTGGTTTAAATAGTCTGGTTTGGTAGTGGCTATTGTCCAATGGGAGGCTTGCTGCTGTCGTCGAGGTTGATTCAGGTTAGCTGGAAGGTTGGGCTATGGCGGAGGTGTCTTCTGGGATACATGGTGATAGCAAGTTCTAAGAGCCTGGTAGAGTGGTTGTGAGGGGGATGGGGTGAAAAATTTGATATTGGCTGCCAATAGGAAGAGCGAGATGGGTAATGGAAATTTTCAGATTTGTTAAGGGTTTATTAGGTTGATATAAATATTGAAAGGGTTGAAGGGGTTAAGATTTTTTGTTATTGACTTATTAAGTTGATTCTGGTTGGATTAGTATGAGTCTGGGTCTTCTGGAGACTGACTTCGTCTGGCAGCTATAGCCCCTTTTATAGGTCTCAGGAGGCGGGGCTAGAAGCCTCTCAACCAATCAGGAACGTTCGAGGCGTATCTCGGTTCCTACTGGACAGATCGGGAAAATTCTCGAAGTTTCGGGTATAATCTATTTTGGCGCCAAAGTCGCCAAATCGGTCGTCAAGTCGCCAAATGGTCGCCAAGTTTGTCGCCAAGCTCTGGGACCCCCCGACACTACGCCCAGACTCTGTCCCATACAGATGACTGTAAAACATTCTTTCCAATGATGGAACCAACTATGCTGGGAAGCAGCATTACGGATTCGTAACAATATGCAAAAATAAGTTTTATGTAATTTTTTTTTCAGGAGTTATCACAGAAAAAAGATAATTAAAACTTAAGTAAGTAATTAATAAAATATTGATTAATTTTTATTAATTCAAATTTGACAAAAAATACTCAGTGGCATGCACATTTTTACCATTTAAAGTATGTCTATACCAAATATAATAATTCTTGATCAAAAGGTCAGACCTTTAGAAAACCAAAACATATGAAAACATATTCTTTACTATTAGTAGAGATTGCCAATTATTAAAGAAGTAAGGTACTGTTTTTAATATCTATGTATAATTTATTAGTTGATAAAAAGGGGATTTGCAATGCCTGGAAATTTAAAAACGAGATGAAATGGCCAATTTTGTTTTTAATACTGCTATATCTTTTGGAATTGGTCTCCATTAAGAAAGTTCATGGATACAATAAACAGAACATATGTAAGATTATTAAAATAATATTGTTTTAATGTCTGACAATTTGACTGAATCATGGGCATAGAGTTATATCTAAATTGAATCAGAGGGGCGGTAGAGATTTGCCGACGGGGGGGGGCAAGCACAATATTTCTAATTGGCTTCAAAATAACTCATAATAATTAATTTAATATTTAATTAATGAAAAGCAAGTATTATTTAATTCGTTTTTATTCAGATGCTGATCCTTTTTTTCACTGTTAAAACTTTATAAAGGTATTTGTAAAAAAACAGGTTCTCAGTTTCTTTTATTAACCATCAAAAAATTGTAAATATTTGAGTCTATTTTTTTATGATACTTTTGAGCTTTAATTTCTCTGAGATCTAATTTTAGAAAAAAATTTAGTCATATTCCATTCTAGATTGTAGTATATAGATAGAAACACAGATTCTGTCACAATCTGTCATTCTAAATGGACAAATGCATACTCTTACTATTTTATATCAGAAGCTATATAAAATGAATGTTGAAGCAAAAAGTTTTATAAAAGTAACTGTTTTAGAAATCCAGAATAATAAATAAAAAATATTCGATGCTTTCTCCAAAAACCGATTTTTCTGCTTAGTCCCCTACCTAAAATATTTGTTAATTAAGAATTGCAACAACGAGCAAGAATTAAGATGTGTTTCGAATCCGAGGAACATAAGTGCGTGTACTCAACAAAAATTTACTATAGTTCAGACACGAACAATATAGAATGCAGAAAAGATACAATTTTTTTTCCCCTTAAAGAAGGCCGGAGAAAATATTTTGTAAATATATGTACAAACTTACTATTTTATGTAAGATATGAAAAATATTCTTATGAAAAATGATCTGCTTAATCATTAGATCCCCCTTGTATTTATTTATCTATATATATTTAGGCTTTAAAAAACCAATGCATTTTATTTGGAAAAAAAAATTAGATCTTGAACATGAATTCATCTGTCTTAATTTTTGTTTATGTACTTTTTGACTATTCTATGTACTTTTAAGTACTTTCTTAATTCGAAGTTATTACAAGCTAATATTCCTACCAAAAGGTGAGTTTTATCCCATCAGTTGCATGCATAGGCTTTTTTTAACTCCTTCATATACCATGACGAGTCTAACTAGCGTATGGAATTTTTTAATTTTTAAATCTGCAATTAAATGAAAGTATTAAGTAATTTAAAATGCTAAATTTTGCATCATTACCTCAAATGCCCTTATATTTTTGTGGGGATTAAGATAACGATAACTGTCCCAAATAAGATGTGCCATCTAATTAGGACATTAAGTAAATTCGTATATCTAAGGGTTCATGTGTTATTTATGAATTTCTTATAATAGCTATTTTAATCATCTTTCTATCAAGACATCTTTATTCAAAGTCTATTAAAAATTTAGGAGCATCTGAAATTATATACTTTTAGCCGATAATAGTAATTGAAAGAAAAGTATATATAAATGATACGTTTTCCGATTACATAGTCATAATATTGAATGCAGAGTCTTAAGCATTTAGGCATTAATTTATTTTTAAAAAAATGCATACTTGGATAAACTCTTTTAGTGTAGCTAAAAAGCTAACATACCAAATATATTTCTTTTTGTCTTCAACTACAATCGGTAATATTTCTTTAGTGTAATAATTGCAGCATGATAAATTAGATTGCAAAAGAAAACAGATATTTTATAGTTAAATGGATTTAATTTATAACTATACAATTTACTTACTCCAGTGATTTATAATGAATTCACATAATTTGGTTACAGCAAAATAACTCTTCTTAGCATGCATACTCTCAAGAGGGTCAAAAGAAAACAGTGGTTTTTTTAAATTTTTTTTAATTTAGTTTAACTATTAACTAGATTTTAGTCAGGCAATTCTCATAGTGAAATGAATAAAATAAATTTATCAATTCGTTAACGAGGAAGTAATAATTATATGAATAAGATGATAATTAATTTTAGAACTTGGATTTGAATTATGGAAAACAGCTCTATCGTCCTTTTCATGAATAATATAAAAGCTTCAATTTCTCTAATAATTCCACTGGCAGGTAATCGAAGTGCCGAATGAAAACTTTTTTTTTTCATAATCTATGATAAAATCTTAGCCGAAGGATAAAGATTAGGCGGAAAAAATGTGACGTCGTATTCATTTGCCATATTATGAATATTCTGCTAAACATAGTATAAAGTATATGCTGAATGAACATTATGACATTTAAATAAAATGACTGAGAATTTGGACTCGTCGACATCCTTTCGCTTTGAATTCTTAGTCAATCGATCAAAATTTTTTGACAAAATGCGACATGTCGTGTTTTATACACATGTCGTCTTGTCAGTTATATTGCCAAAAGTAGTGCAAATTAAAAACTTGATTAGCGACATTTGAATCAAATGTCTGAAAATCTGTGGATATATTCTTCGACATTCATCATATTTAGTTCATAGTCGGCAGCCCAAAAGTTATCGGCAGAATGCGGTATCTTATTCACTTGTCGGATATATTGTCAAATCTAATGCAAATTACAAGCTAAGTGAACGACATTTCAATCAAATGTCTGATAATCTGCAGATTTAACATCGGCACTCACCGCATTGAGTTTAGTCGACCGACCAAAAATTGCTAGCAAAATGAGAATATCCCCTTGTCAATATCTTATTCACTTGTTACCTTGTCGGTTATATTGCCAAAAGTAGTACAAATTATAGCTCAATGAAAGACATTTGAATCAGATGTCTGAAAATCTGCTAACTTAACGTCTTCGACATCCATTACATTCAGTTCTTAGTTTGGTCTTTCAAAAATTGTCCGCAAAATTGAATATTCTGAACGACATTAAGTTAGATGTCTGAAAATCTGCTAACTTAACGTCTTCGACATCCATTACATTCAGTTCTTAGTTTGGTCTTTCAAAAATTGTCCTCAAAATACGGCATATTATTGATCCACCGTTCTATCGATTATTGACCTACTCCCAATCGATTTTACCAAATATAGGCAAAACACTTTAACCATTACTTGGGTATTTCGATTGTTTACAATATTCTAACTTTTAGGTGGATTTTAAATAATCATATTCGGTAATGCTCAACTATCTACAACCATTATGAAATGAACACTTTTGCTGACGAAATTCTGAATTTCTCACCGACGGGGGGGGGCAAGAGGCTGCCGAGAGGGGGCAATTGCTCCCCTGCTACCGCCGCCTCTGAATTTAATTTAATTTAATTGAAAGTAAATATGACCAATTTTCTCAATGAACGTAGTCACCAAGCGATTGGTTCTCACAAAAATGTCAGTGGAAAGCTTTGGTCTGTTTACAGATGATAGCGTAATTTTGTTTGAAGGAAATTATCATAATAACGATCATTTGCTTCCATCAAGGAACCATCGAATCTCATTTGGACTTTGTTCACGAATAGACAGACCAACAAATGTTCATTTTGCTGATGAAATTTGAAGCCATACGCCACATTTTATCCATTTAGTTAGTACTATTTCTGAGTTATTTTATTCATGTGCCAGAACGATAGAGAACACAGACGAGTTTATATCGAAGACTAATTGCATTGAAAAATGACAGGAATATGAAGTTTAAGTGTTAAGATTGCATACTAAATTTTCCAGACTAACTTGTTTCATTTTTAAGTTATCAGTGAGTGATCATAGTGAGACTGGTTCTTCGTTAAGATTTCAGTCTGGCTTAATCCAGGTTCAGGCTAGAATAATTTCAAAAATGTTTTATTTTTAAAACTCAAAATGTAGGATTCATCGATATTTTTGAGAAATTATCCAGTATTTTCATTTTGTATATTTCATGTACTCAAATTGTGAGAGTATTCTCTTAAGTTTCCCAAACATTTTTTTTTTTTAATGAAGATGTTCACTCTTTTTCTTTTCTCAGCTTAAAATTGTGGATTTTGAATCGCAAAGAATGCCACGAGTACTCGTAATTTTATATTCAAAGTCCTGCACATGAGAATTTTGTGCTTCGTTGCATCGGAAAGAGAACTGAATATTCACTTTTTGGTACTTTGCCGTCAGCCAGGCGCAAGCGAAAAATCGCCAAATAATGCAGAATTCCGCCAAATTCGCGTTTGGTTTAAAATCCGATAACTGGCGCAAGCAAAAAAATCGCCAAATAATGCAGAATTCTGCCGAATTTCTTATGTCAAATTCGCGTTTGGTTCACAATTGGCGACATTTGCGCTCGGCTAATGGAATAGAACCTTCTTTTTTATCGAGCGATTCAAATCAAAATTTTACACAAAAATATAATTTTAATAGCAAGATCACAAACCAAAATTTATTTACTTAAGCCACTGCGTTTTTGAGTTACAGGCGCGCAAACGTGAAAACTGACAAATGGTCAACACTTTAACAGATTTGGCTCAAACTTTCATAAAAATATACACTTTAGATGCCAAAACAAACGACAAACAAAATGTGTACAAATTGCATTTATCTAAGTTGGCGCTGCATTGCATGTTTACATGCACGCAAAAGAACAAACCTTGAAGGATTTGGTTTAAAATTTATGCACATATACATTTTAGATGCTAAATCTATGTTTCCAATTTTATCCTTCTAGTTCTTTACATATTGTAGTCATCGTGTTTACTTGCATTTGCCAGTCTGATAGATTTCCTCTGATTTGATTTTTTTTTCAAAAATTTTGATAGAAATCTACAAATTTGATTATAAAATTACACACCAAATTTTATCCGTCTAGCTCAAAAGGTTTTTTTTTCAGTTATCATATTCTCAAATTTGCAGACATAGTTCCGAAAATATGTTGTTGTTTTTTTCCCGATTCCGAGAGAGTTCTGAAACTTGGAGATTCTACAAAACCTCGTGCTTGAATTTTTTTGTTGTTGATTACGATGCTTTCACTTTACAAAGAAAAAGTGTTATTTCGTATGCTAACAAGTAAAAAGGAAGTGTTTTAATTTTAATAGCATTTTGAGGATTACTTTGTTATAATGCATTATTCTCTTAACAATTAAAATGTTTATTATTGACATTTGTGGCAACAATTCACTCTATTTTCGATTGTTTTTACTATGCATTCAATTTTATTAAAACAATAGCGAACATTAATGTTCCCCGAATCAGCATCTCCCGGAAATGAAGACATGCCTTTTATATATATTACTAGAATTTTTCTCCTTTCATAACTACATTTCTTCAACGTCTGCTCAATACCCGAAGGTAAAGTTTTGATTTGCTTGATTGCATTATTTTGCTTACACTTTATTGATATTTATACAAGTTTTGATCTAAATGTAGAAATTTTAAATTATTTAAGGCCGAATCTCAGGTTTTAAAATCTAATTCAAAATCATTTTTCTTTTTGAAATTTAGATGCATTTTATTTGATTAAATGTTCTCATTTGATAAGAATTGTGTATAAATTGTTCCTAAAATAAACAAGTTTAACTTTATCAATTCTTGAAGGCCCCAAACGCCAGTTCAGCGAAATTACGTAGGGTGCTTAAGATGTTTGTATATTATTGTTCCTTTCCTTTAAGTATAATTAATTGAATAACCGAGCTGCACGCTTTGATCGTTAGATACGCTCGAACAGATAGTTTTGAGGATAGGAAGGTTTTTGAGAACTATCAAAGGATGTCCACGCTTACTTTTACTTAAGAGGAGCAAATTTTCTTTTTCTTTTTTTTTACATCAAGCCCTTAAGAATACGAGCTTTCATTTCTGTTTTTGAGGGAATAGACTCTGGAAAAAGAAATACGAGCATTCATGTATTCTGAGATACCTGGATTTCAATGATGTTAGGAAAGAGAGGAATAAATTTTCTTTTTTCATAAATTGTTAAAAGTGTATATTATAATATAAAGTAAGATATTACCTTGCTTTTTCGACCCCATCTTCCCGCCATGTTCACAATGAACTAAAACCTTTAAATTTATATAATTTCAAACTTGTCGTTTTCATATTACCAAGCAGTTTCAGTATGAAATAATCGAATTAAAACTCCATTATTATAACCAGAAACACTTCCAGCAACCATGGCCTAATCCGTGAAAGAAAATGAATACAATTTCGAAAATATCGAGGAACTTGAAAAACTAATAGAGAGGGAGAGAGAAAGGAATAAAAATTTATAAAAGCAGTAATTGAATTTTTTTATTTGAAACAACTGTTTTGTTAATATAATACTATTTATAAAATTTTAAATTTTCTTTCAGTGTACAGGCATTTATTTCAGCTTTAGTAATTCCATGTTCCAAATTACGAAAGATAACTGAATGAAAGAAGCATTTTGAATAATTTTTTTTCTAGTCATTGGATAACAAAATTACAAAAGCAGAGTAATATCAGTAATTAGTTTACTTGTGACTTTAAAGTCAAAGCTAAGAAATATTTCGTAAGTGCAATTGTGAAATATTTATCTGTTTTCTTGAGAATTTTTACAAATGTAAGGGGGGTTTTCGTGATATTAATTTTCTCGCTATTTATACTATTCTTTGATCCTTTGAAAAAAAAAGTAAAAGTGGAATAATAGTGTATTTCATTTTAATATTTTTGCTATCAATATATGCAAATTCTGGTAACCTTAATTATAGCAATTAATTAAATTTCGTTATTATTACTACTTGGTTATCCCAGATCTTTCTCACGTTGTTTTAAAATTATCAATTTAATTTCTGCTAATTTATCATATTACTATACTGGATCATCGGGGATATGGCTTATTGATACAATTTCATTTTTACTTTTAAGATTTTTCGATTTTAATTGTAATATTAAAGACAGACTTTTAATGTTAGATCCAAATATTCATATGCCCATGATGAATGGGAATTGTTTCGGAGAGTAAGGTGTCGTCGTAGGTTATTTGACTATGCTTCAAAAGTGTATATATGTCCTCAAAAATTCTCGTTTAGTTTTAGATTTAATTTTTTACAATATAAAGTATACAAAGATTAAATTCTGTAAATAATAATAATAATAATTCGATCTCGTGCTTTTGATGAACCTTCACGTTTCAGAAATCTCAGAATTCGACAAATGCATTCTTTTGGAGTTTCGTTTTAGAATTATGTTTCATATGCATATTTCTAATTACTATGCAAAATAAGAGAAAAAAATCACATTTCCTTAAATTTTAAGTATTTCGATAAAATAAATTACATATTGCCTCTAATTTATACTTTATATAAATCTTATCAATTATTTATTTTAATATAAGTAAAATAAAGGGAAAAGTCAATTTTATCCATGGTAAATTTGTAGATTAGATGTAAAAATTATTTGGTGCTCAACATCAAAGTACGAAATTTATTTTCAGTATCGATTATTAAATTTTTACAATTCTGCAATTTAAATCTATTGTTGGTTATTTTTTTTTATTAATTTCTTAATTAGTATGCATAATCGCCCCAATGCCGTTTATAGCCCTCGATGAAATTGAAAATATGCCACTTTTTGGTTTGCTTCATTAACAGATACGAAATCTCATTCTCTGTTTTGGCGTCTAGCAACTGAGATAATTTTTTTAAATGTTAAAATTGATTGATTTATCAATACGCGAATAAAACTAAGTATGAATAAAAATTGTTTATAATATCATAAACTTCACATATTAGTTGCATTTTTTATATTGGATTGTAGCAAAAGTTAATGAGCTGAGATCTGTAATTTTTATTATTTTGTATTTATGCAAATATTTTATTTCAGCATTATTTTTATTCTGCATTTTACATTACTTTTTTTTTCAATTTTCGTTTCAATTCCAATTGATTTGTAATGCATTTTTGCAACTGAATTATAATTTGTTTCAAACTGATTGTTGTGAATAATTTTAGTTTGAGCACATTTGTGAACATTATGGATAGAGAAGACTCCACTGCAAGGAAACAAAACT
>JAPMOR010112400.1:103637-124279 GCA_026543865.1 Argiope aurantia
ATATATATATATATATATATATATATATATATATATATATATATAATATTTAGAATTTTTTAAAAGCTCTGCTAATGTGTACGAGATTTTGTAGTACAGTTTCCGTTAGTTAATTGCTGCAATCGCATCGAGATATTATTAACCATATCTCTTCTGTACGATATATTTTCTTGTTAAAAAATATTCATAGGGATCCTAATAAATGGTAAGCAAAATTTTTGAATTAAATGTTGCTCAAAAAAGGGAATTATAATTGTTGCCAATGTAACATTATTAGATATGGACGATTAATTTTGTTATATTAGATGAATAAATCTCAAACTTTTGCACTCATAAGCTAAAAAAATTAAATCATAGTCAATTATAATATTTTATCTTTATTATCCAAACAGGACTTATTCCCAGGCATAGAGCCTGAAAAAGACGATGAAATTCCTTATTGGGAGTATGAACCAATTTATGAAGAATTCCATAAATTTTCTCGAAACAAACCAGCAAACTTTCCCTCTAAATCAGATACCAGTTTTGCTGAATCAATCCCAAAAGAAGCAAAAAAATATGCTCGTATCAGTAAACCTAACATACCTCATGAGGAGAGATTTCATGAAGAAAGAATTTCAGCATCTCAAAAGAAAGTGCATCCCAGTGAACGTGGTGAAAGCAATCCACATTATCAATCACATCGAAATATAAAACACCCTATAAGTATCGAAAACGATAATGAAGACCACCTGCCCAACATGAATCATAATTATCATTATTATGAAGAAGAATACCCTACACCTTCATATGATAGAAATAATAATAATAGGCAAGGAATGAAGAAACATAAGCAAGTGAAATTCTATGACAATTATATGCAAGATAGTTCACAGCAGAGTTATGTTAAAGAGCCACTAAGTTATTTCGAAAAGAAAGAAGACAGGCGACCTTCGAAAAGGTTAATACATGAAATAAAAGTAGTTGAAATAGCTAATGATATGAAAGATGATGGCAAGTCATTATATATTCCCAAGAGAGGGGTGGAAAACGGTGCTGAGGAGAATTTGGAAGATGAATCACAAGATCTATCATTGAAAGTTAGAGATTTAAAATATAACTTCTCTACACAACTTTCGGTTTCGGTAACTGAAGATATCAACCATAATTCCCCAACAAAAAGGATGTTACGTTTGCCAAATGATGATAAAAGTATTCATACTCGGCTAATTGAAGTCTTTCAGGAGCCATTGTACAAATCTGAAAATGATGGAATGGGTAAGAAAAGAGGATTGAATAATCCAGCTGGGAAAAGTAAGAATTTAGAAAATCTGTTGAATCTTCTAACAGGTGGCATGGATGATGATAGGGACAACTTGAAACCTGCCAATGAAGAAACGGAAATCAATATTGTTGTGCGAAGGACTGTGCAACAAAAAGATTTCAAAGCTGGAAAAAATAGCTCAGCTTATTATGGAGCTGTAACACACTGGAAGGAAGATATGGATAAGCAAGAGAAACTATCCCAACTAAATAGAAATGGCTCATTTGATGTAACAAGCAACTTCGTACCTGCAGACTCCTCGAGTGAATCTGAAGAACTACGTAAAAAAAGAAACAAAAGTTCCAGACAATTGCATTCGCTGTTCTTAGTAGGTCCAAAGGGATGGAAGACATTTTCAAAAGTAAGTAAAAGATCTCATACTGAAACTCCACGAAGTTTGAAACTAACCACTAGAGCAGGAAATAAAGGCTTTGACTATGAAGAAGAAATTTCTGAGGAAATAAAAGATTTCATTCATCGACATTCTCAGAATATTTCGAATAACGAAAGAGTAAATATCGATTCGAACGTGTCGAAGGTTATAGAAGTGAATGAGGAGACCTTGCCAGAAACAAATCTGTCGAGTATCAACAAAAAAGAGAACGTTATCCGTCTTGAAGAAAAAACATTCCATTCCCTTGGTAAACCAGAATCTTACAAAAGTCTTTTGTCAGATGAAATAGAACCACCAGAGAAAAATATAGCATCAAGCACTGTATCAAAAGGACCACCTGATAAAAGAAAAAACGCCACGACCGAAAATCTTATTAGTAACCTTATAAATGAACAAATAATAAGTTCAGAATTGCAACTGTTATTAAATGCTCTAAATCTACACATGGGAAAAAGTACATCACCAAGTAATATCCTGACAACAGAAAATAAAATGACTACAGATAGTGGAACAACTATTTCAACAACTGGTAAATCTCTGCAAATGAACTTAACATCAGATTCTTTAAGTACAGAAGAAACTGTGACTCCAAAGAGTGGCTTGGGCTGGGAATTATCAAAAATTGGAAACTTTCTGCTTCAGAGTATTGGGCTTGGTACACAAACAACACAAAGCCCAGTTTATCATGAAGAGAACAAGAGTACGCCGATAATCATCTCAAAATCAAACATTTCTAGCTCTAAAATCTCTCAAAAAGGGAAAACAAAGAATAGAACAAGCCTTCAAAAATCTCGCAAACCTAAACCTAAACTGATAATTACAAAGCGGCCACCCAAACTTTCTAAGGTCGGCACTAAAGCTAAAAAAAAGAAACTTTTACCTGCTAAAAAACAACCAAACACAACCTCTTCAGGTTTTCAGAAGAATAAAAAGGGAAGAATTACAAGTAAAATTCCAAAACTAAGTGAGGGATGTAAATATTGTTCAAAAGAAATAAAAATTATTGACACTTCTGTTGAGATCCACAGAAGTTCTACTGCTGTGCCAGTGACGTATAAAGTTTTTATAGAAAATAATTTAGAATTGGTTACTTCACTTGCCAAGAGTGTGCCATTCGAAACAGAGAATGGAGAAATGAAGACCTATTTAATCACTTCCTCTCCGAAATTATTTAAATTAACTACGGAGGATGTTTTTAAAAAAGCTGATATAGTATTCAATAAAGTTGTCGAAAGAAATCCACAATCGCTATCTATAAATCATTTGGATTTTGCTAGCAAAACAGATGTTACTTCTGAAAACGCATCAAAACTATTTCAAAATGAATTTTCTACTGATGTTGATAAATCCACAATCCTAGAAGACAGCAGTTCAGAACCGTATCAACCAACAAATGAATCAGTTGCATTCAATAAAAGAAATTTAGAGTCGGCCAAAACTAAGGCGAAGAATTTAGCTTCAATAAGATACCTTCGCCAGCCAAAGAATTTTTCTGAAAGCGGGAAACTCACAGTTAACGAAAAGATTAGTAGGAACGTAATCCTGACTGATTTATTGTCTTTATTGAGTAAGAAAGATGATCTAAAGAAAGATCGTGATGACCGTAGCACAAATCAAAACAATCACCCAAAGTTCTTTGATTTGTCTGGAAAACATCCATATCTTGCTGGATTTATATTGGGAGTAGGACTTGTAATTATTTTTTTAATATTCAGTATTATCTTGTACTGGATGGGTTTCAAGAAAGGACAATATGATTATTACTCAAAGGAAACTGAAAAAGTTCCTGAAACTACAGTGCATTTACTTCCAAAAGATGAGAGGAGAGGTAAGATTTTTTTTTTATTATCAGAAATTTTAACTCCTGCATTTGTGTGAATTGACTAAAAGCTCAGAAAAAAGACAAATAATAAATGCGTTTGTTATAGATACGTTACACAAGTGAATTTGAAGCAATTAAACTGATTATACTATGTTTAGAGCTTTAATGATGGCAAGAATGGTGTGTATCTAACTGAGAAGATTAAGCAATTAGGGCTGCAACACTAAGACTAGGACCACTAGCAGGTTGATTAAAAATGTTTATTTTCCTAATTGCAAATAAATCAGTTTGTAGCAGGTCGATAAAAAATTGTTTATTTTTCTAATTGCAAATAAGTAAGCTTGTAGCAGGTCGATTAAAAATATTTATTTTCCTAATTGTAAGCTTGTAAAAAATGCAAATTACAAATCTACAATATTAGGAGGATATTGATACTTTATTAAGTATAGTTGATCAGGTTCCTATTAGTCACTTAGGTCCTATTTGTCATTTTTATTATTTATTATTATTATGTTCATTTAATTGTTGGAATATATATAAAGCTGAACATCTGTTTCAATAATATTGTGTATAAACATGGATGGTGGATAATCTAGTGTCTTGATAGATAAATAAAAAGAAATACATATTAACAAAGTTAATAAAAGTAAAAAAAAATATTAAGCAAAAATAAATAATTAGCGTGTTAAAAATGTGTTGAAATAAAAAACTATTTTGGCCATTTTAATAAAAGAGGGGCCTCACAATGTGTAAAGTCTAGACCGTAAAGTACCTAAAACCGTCACTGAAGTCGACTGCATTATTATATTCAATGAAATACAAGTAAAAGTATATACTGTATAATCTTTTGATGCAATCAACAGCATTTTCCAGAAATTATTTTTCTGGGACATTAAATTAGTAGAACACCCGAATCAGTACTAATTCTCCTGATGCTTTTGATGAAACGACCGATTGATTTAAGAATATGTGGAGAAATGTGACATCAATACGTGACAGGGTTTTTGGAATACTGGATTTGGTCTATTTAATTTTGAGCTCATATGACTACTATTTGATTCAGAGAAGAAAGAAACACTTCCTAGTATTTTTAACAAATTACTCCACAGATTCTTAAATCAATAGATAATTCTATCCCAAACATTAGCAGAACTAGTACTGATTCAGTTATTCCACTAATCCCATGTTGTTAGTGTGGCGACCAGCTTATAAGCCAGTTAACAGCTACGCTCCTCGAGCAATTGGTTTTGTATCGTGGTGATGTTACTGGGCTGCAAACCACAAGACCCCAGGTTCCATCCTCGCTCATCGCAATCCGCCACATTGGTGAACCGGATGATGAACCTTCAACCTTCGTACAGCTGTTGTGACGCAATATACCCACAGCAAACCAAAATCGTCAGATTCATTTGACGCAGCAAACCAAAGTCGTCAGACTCACTTGACAAAGCAACATAAAAAGGCCGCAGCAACCCAAAGTCGTCAGACTCACTTGACGCAGCAACAGCATCAGCAACCACACATGCTCGCCGTAACGCTTGATGCTACTCAAATGGGTATAGGCGCATTAGAAAACAGCTAATACCACCACTCAACAGCCATATCGTTCCACTCACTGGAGGGAGAGTCTGTGGTGAAAGCTTATAAACCAGTTAACAGCTACGCTACCCGAGCAATTACTTTTGTATTGTGGTCATGTTACTGGGTTGCGGAACACAAGGTCCCAGGTTCTATCCTCGCTCATCGCAATTCGCCACATTAGAAATAAGTAATATAGCATGCTGATACCTCTTAAGATCTTAGTTAGATCTAGTAATTCTTATATTGTTTTGTAATAAAAATGTAATATAAAACAGAACTGCTCTAATATCATATTTTTACAGCAACAATAGCCGATAATGGCAATGTCTTCTACGCAATTAATGGTGATGAATCTACCGATATGAAAACTCTGAAACATTTAGTGGCAAAAGCTAGTATTATGAATTCAAGCGATCCTGTTAAAGAAGATGTAAAGCTTTTGAAAAAGAGAGTTATAAATAACGAAAATGAAATAATTCCTATACAACGCAGCGGTTCAAAGATTTTACGTCGCCACTCCTCCAGAAGCAGGCAAAGATCTCAGTTAGAAAGTGCAAAATTTGAGTCAAGGCTTAACAGTGTTTCTAACGACGGCTCAGATGAAGAAAGCTGGAATGGAGTTTTTGATACAAGCAGGAAACCGAGTTTGGAAATACTTGATGATGAATCATCTGTCCAGAAGTTAAAGAATCCTAGCATAAGCAAAAGCAGTTCCCGCAAATTCAGTTTCTTTAAATAAAATATCCTGTATAGAAAACTGTGTTAATGAGCAAAAATTTATACACAAATTTTAGATATTTACGCCCCTTTGTTTACTCTCCAGTTTTCAGATTATGCCAAGCTCAATTTTATATAAAATGTCAAGATGGTTGCATTGTAATTTCATTTGCGATTTATTGCGAGAGACTTCATTTGGCGATGTTTTAGATTTTCTAAGTGATTTATCGCAGGCAGCGTAATATCAACTAGATCCAAACTCTCCTACAAACCGTTCACTAGATATTACCCTAAAAATGTTTTTCAAATATGATTCGATATAGGATAGTTATGAATTCTCTTGAAAATATCATGCCTTTCTACATTAAATTTTAAAAAGGCCCATTCTAGTTTTATAATATTTGAAATGAGCGCATTTCATTTCTTGTTTTTAAAAAAAAAACTATTTGAGGTATAAAATGCATCTATTTTAATATAATCCTTCTATCATCATTAATATTAGCCAAAACAAGATCTTTGAAAATGTAATAAAATGTTCATAATTTTATACTATCTATCAGTTAATGCACAGTAATCCATGCAGTCTTTATTTTTGAACTTGAAAAAAAATGATAAGATTAAACAAACTATAAATTAATTTAAAAATGTTAATTATACAAAATATTCAAATGAAAATCTTGTCAACAAACCTTTTTTTTTTTTCAAAGCACAGCAAGTGGCAAGCGAATAAAGAATGTAATTTACGTGTAAAATCTAGACTTGTTGTATGCACCTGACAATTTTGGAGGGAAACCCATTATTTTGTGTGAGTCTAAAATTTTCCTTGCATATTAATAAATATGAATGACCTAAGATTTTTTTTTTTTGAGGGAAGGATACAAATTTATAGCAAACAAACAAACAAACAAACAACAACAACAACAACAAAAAACACCAAAGTAAAAATTAAATTCAGGTAAAATCTTAAATTAAAAAATGGCTAGCAGTTAAAAATCATACGAAATTAAAATGATACTTTTAGTTGAAACTTCAAAAAAAAAAATTAAATTAAATCTACGATTGGAAATTTCAAGTTATCATATGAAAAAATTATTATTTTTTAAGTCATTATTTGTTTTAATTAATTTAAGTCATTAACCAGTTTAAACCGGTTTGAAACAATAACGAAATTTCTCTATCGGTCTCCATCCCTCTCTCTCTATATATAACTAGCCGCCTTTGGCGACCAGCCGGTTCGCCAATCTTAATGTTCGTTTAAATTTTAATAATTAAATATTTTACGCAATTCCTACTTTAACAGATTCTTCATCAAAATATTTTAAAACTTCAAATTTTGATAGTCATATAATTCACTCATAATATTATAAAGACCTTCAGTCATAACGTAATATGTATCTCTCTAATTTTCTGTTAGCTCTCGTAAAATTTATACTTTAAATTAAAGTGTAAATGGTTAAATTGCAATTAATATAAGAACATTTTTTACTGAAACGAAGCATTTTTTTTTAATGTGTACTGAAAACAGAGTCACTGAGCGTTTAAATTTTATGGGCACTAAAGAATATCTTTTTTAATTTATGTAATATCTCAAGAATTTGTCAACAAAATTTTCTACAGATTCATCATGAACATATCGATTAATTAACAATGTTTAATTTTAAATGCATCAAACGCTAAGAAAATAAAATGAATCGTTTAAAATAATCGGTCGAAAACAGGTTTAAAAAAACTACTTAAAAAACGATTTATTTAAAAATTTAAGCATATAAAAAATATATAACTAACATAAATACAATTTAATTACAAAAGCATGCAACTAACCTAAAACTAATTTAAATCATCCGTTGATAATGGTTGTCATGTCAACAAGCAGAACACAATGCACATGCGAGAATTTTCAACGCCAGTTACGGTAACGCAAATCCGTGAATTTTTCTACGCCAGTTGGGGTAACGCTATGCAGATTAGACATTTTTAATTTCCTTTATTCTGTGTTATTTTAAATCAAAAGTACTTCAGAATGAATCTAAAAGATTTATTAATTAACAATGTTTAATTTTAAATGCACCAAACATTAAGAAAATAAACAGAATCGTTTGAAATAATCGACCGAAAAATGTTAACCCTAGCCTCGTTACCGAAAAAAACCGAAGCCTCGTAAATTATTATATATGCTTATTACCCTAGCCTCGTAAAAAACCGAAGCCTTACTCATTTGGCGTTGGGGAAAATGAAAAGATTTTTTGGCGGGAAAGTTAGTTTTTAATTAATAATTAAAATTCTAATTAAAATTTCAAAAAAAGTGCCCCAGGTGCACATTCCCGACCTCCAAGGTATACATGTACCAAATTTGGTAGCTGTAGGTCAAATGGTCTTTTCTGTA
Source organism: Argiope aurantia (assembly GCA_026543865.1). Taxonomy (NCBI): domain Eukaryota; kingdom Metazoa; phylum Arthropoda; class Arachnida; order Araneae; family Araneidae; genus Argiope; species Argiope aurantia. The sequence goes on from JAPMOR010112400.1 coordinate 111,838, forward strand.
GAGCGCCAATACACACACACACACACACACATTGAGCTTTATATAAGTATATAGATGATAATTTTTTTGAACTTGCATTTTCAATATTTCAAGCTGGCAAACAAAGTTTTGGAGCTCAACCGATTTTGAGATGAAATAACAGCTATGATGCCATAGTTCTACGTCAATCTTTTAAAAACGCACCTGCTGTCAAAGAAGCATACGCAATAACAAAGCAATACTGGTAAAAACAGGTCAATGTTTTAAAAACGCACCCTGCTTTCAAAGAAGCATATATAATAATAATGCAATACTGGTAAAAGAAGGTAAAAAATATATGTGATGAGAAAAATTGCCATTTATACTTTATTCATTGTCTACGCGATTTCGAGCTTCAATATTCATTGCTTATGCAATTTCGAGCTTCAAAATCCCCCTAACCAAAACTCCCAAGTCATCATGTTCTCACATGATAAAAAAGGGAATAGTTAAAAATAAATTAGAAGCTAGAGGCAGTTTTGAAATAAAATATAAATGATAATGTTAGTTTGTTATAAATTTTTCTAAAGTGCTAAAAATTTAAAATTAATTAATTAAATAAATTTTATAATTAATTTTTTTAAAGCGCATTGTAGTCCAACTTAAAGGGCCTTAACAGACCAATTAAGGAAATTTGTTTTCCTATTTGCCAAAAAATAAAAATTCTGATTTATAAAATATTAAGAAAATATTAATACTTTTTCTTTATAATTTATCTATTCTGATATGTTTCATCACGTTTGCTTTGTGATTAGAATATTCATAAGCACAGAAAAATCTATATCAATAATTTTGAGTACAAACTTGGGTGCCAGACAGCCAGCCTGGTGTCATAATCTTTATTGATAACTAGCCGCCTTTGGCGACCAGCCAGTTCGCCAGTATTACCGCTCGCTACAATTTTCAATTAAATATTTTAAGTAACTGGTCTCTTAAAGGATTCTCAAACAAAACATTTTTAATCTTCACATTTTGATAGTCATACCAAACTTATATTGTTTAGATCGTTTCGTTCAATTTACTATATATATTTTGCTAATTTGTTGCCATTTCCGGTAAAAATTCAACTTTAATTAAAAATGTAAATGACGAAATTGCAATTAATATTAAGATATTTTTTAATAAAACCAAGCGTTTTATTTTATTAATCATATTTATTGTTATTTATTAATTATTATTATTATTGAATATGAGTATTGCAAACAGAATCGCTCGGTATTTAAGTCTTATGTTAACTACAAAATATTTTTCATAGTTTATGTAATATCTCAAACAATAATTCAAAAAAAATTTCTGAGATTCAGTATAAAATTCAGTTTTTAGTTTTGCTTTCAAAAGGATTGAAATGAAATCAATAATAATATTTTGTTCCTGCTTATAAATATATTTCAAAAATTATGAAGTCTAAATTTAATGCAGTAAGGTATCATATTCTGATAAATATTCTGGACACACCAAATTTTAAATAAATGAATGAATGTTTCTATTTTCCACGATCAACTAAGACTTATTTATGAAGTTTTAAATGTTAAAAATTTAGAAAAACTCACCATTTTCATAATCTTAGGCCAATTAATCTTCAGAAACCTGCGCGCTTATTGGCGTATTTTCTTCGAAACGATCGATGAAAAATCTAAAATTATCCTTTTTTTATTGAATAGTGATATTCAAATCTTCATAAATCAGTCAGTTTAAGTGATTGGAAATTAACTCTTAAAAGTCAGTGATTTAGTTGATTGGAAATTAACTCTATGACCACCATAAAATCTGTGCTTTCTCTTGTGGTGTATGCATTCTCCTTAATATCCGATCGAATAAAACATCACATACAAAAGTACTACATAGTAGAAACGCATCAAAAGTAAACATAACATTTCAATAGTTGCCAAAAACAAAAGAGAGAAAAATGCAATTAATAAGCAGACGATATTTAGAACAGTACAGATATTTAGACTGGAAAATGAAATTATCTGAAACTAAAAACACGCGCAGACGATATTTACAAAAGTAAAAATATTCAAACCTGAAAAGGAAAATATATGAGTTATTCCATCAATAAATGCCATAAGTTTGTTTACATCTTCATTATTTTATGAGTCATTAAATGTCAAAATGGATCCGGGACTGAATAAATACCCTATATAGACAGTGTAAAAGATCATAATTTTTCTTGAATTTATTTTTAGAAAAAATAATATTTCATATTTATTTCATTTCCTACAGACACTTGCCGAAAATTATATTTTTGCAGATTTCATTTCCAAAAAGATTTAATTTATTTTCAGTTAGAGCTTTAATCAATGTGATGGCAACACTTTGAAAAAAGCTATTTTTTTCTCATGAATGCGAAACGTGCTTAATCCTCATTTTTATTTTTGACGAAAAAAATTATTGAAAAACATAGTTAAAATATTTATTTAAAAATTCATTAAAAATAGAAATTTAATTTTAAGATTAAAACAGTAGTATCTTTTAAAAGATAAATTTTTTATCTTTAACTTCATGTAAAAATCTTTTTTGTGCGGTAATATTTTCGGCAGTTATAGCAGAAACACGTCAAAATTTCGATTAATTTTTAAATAAATAAAATTCTATTTAAAAATTCGAAAAAATAACCCCCAGGTGCACATTCCCGGCCTCCAAGGTATACACGTGCCAAATTTGGTAGCTGTAGGTTGAATGGTCTGGTCTGTAGAGCGCCAACACACACACACACACACATTGAGCTTTATTATAAGTATAGATATAGATATAGATGATAATTTTTTAAAACTTGCATTTTCAATATTTCAAGCTGGCAAACAAAATTTTGGTGCTCAACCGATTTTGAGATGAAATAACAGCTATGATGTCATAGTTCTACGTCAACCTTTTAAAAACGCACCTGCTGTCAAAGAAGCATACGCAATAACAAAGCAATACTGGTAAAAGCAGGTCAATGTTTTAAAAACGCACCCTGCTTTCAAAGAAGCATATATAATAATAATGCAATACTGGTAAAAGAAGGTAAAAAATATATGTGATGAGGAAAATTGCCATTTATACTTTATTCATTGTCTACGCGATTTCGAGCTTCAATATTCATTGCTTATGCAATTTCGAGTTTCAAAACCCCCTAACCAAAACCCCCAAGTCATCATGTTCTCACATGATAAAAAAGGGAATAGTTAAAAACAAATTAGAAGCTAGAGGCAGTTTTGAAATAAAATATAAATGATAATATTAGTTTGTTATAAATTTTTCTAAAGTGCTAAAAATTTAAAATTAATTAATTAAATAAATTTTATAATTAATTTTTTTAAAGCGCATTGTAGTCCAACTTAAAGGGCCTTAACAGACCAATTAAGGAAATTTGTTTTCCTATTTGCCAAAAAATAAAAATTCTGATTTATAAAATATTAAGAAAATATTAATACTTTTTCTTTATAATTTATCTATTCTGACATGTTTCATCACGTTTGCTTTGTGATTAGAATATTCATAAGCACAGAAAAATCTATATCGATAATTTTGAGTACAAACTTGGGTGCCAGACAGCCAGCCTGGTGTCATAATCTTTATTGATAATAAAGATTATGACTCCAGGTATGTATTGACGCTCTACAGTGCAAATTGTTTGATCTATAGCTATCAAATTTGGCACATATATACCTTAGAGAATGAGAATGTGTACTTCGGAGCGATTAATTTAAAATTTTAATTAATTAAAATTAAGCTGAATTTTGCCGCTTTATCGTGATGAAATATTATTTCACAAAAATAAATTTTACACAGTTCCAAAATTTAAAAAAAAAATCACGTATTTTTAATGATACTAATTTAACAATCCTTTAAATTTTTCCAGAATTTTAGTAATTGTTTAAAAATATTTTGTTGCTTAAATTACATTGTTACACTGAAATTCAAACCATTTTCATTCTTTCATCAAATATTTACTCGAGTTATATTTCGGCTTCCATTTTTGGAAGCCGAAATAGGAGGATCCTATTTAATATCTATGAAGTTGACGAGTAATTAACCCAAAACTTTCTCGCATAATCTTTAATAAACATGTCATGCTAAAGAGCACCTTGCATGTCATTGGCGTTTAATAGTTACGTAATATTAATTTAATTTAATGAATTGCGTGAATTTAATATTTTTACTGAATCTAGCATATTGACCTTGACAAATGTTTTGGCGATAATTTGACGATTTTTAATAGTATCCGAAAATCAAATTTGTATTTCAGATACATTTTTCTCAAAAGATTGAAACACAAAACTGCTTTTGTAGTCATAAAATTTCCTAAAAAAATTAATATATTTAAGCAATTCTATTTTGAATCATCGAGTTTACATATTTCTGAAAGTGCAGATTGATAAGCAATTAAACCTTTGTGGCATTTGGCTCCAAATTTGACAGATGTCTACATTATAGGTGTTAAATGTGTGTAATGAATTTTATTCATCAAACTCTCTTCGTTTTGTAATTATTGTATTAACTCATATTCGGACACCCGGACAGTCGGACTTCCTCTAAACAGATTTTACACAAAATTTGAAAGAAATATGCAAATTTGTTGTAAGGATCGCATATCAAATTTAAACCATCTAGAGCAAAGCGTTTTTGAGTTATCTTTGTCACAGATGGACAGACATTTTCCAAAGATGTGTTTTTCGAATTCAGGGAGGTCCAAAATGTGGAGATTTGTCAAAATTTCGAGTTTGAAATTTTTGACGATTGCCATAAGTCGTTACAATGCCGGAAAATTTAGAAATAGATGAATCACACATTTACTTTATTAACAGTACTATGGTTGCATGGCACAGGTCTCCATTAAAAATTCTCGTGTACCTTGTAAACTGAACTTAAGTATGACAATTAAATAACGCGACTTTATTGCCGAGAGTTTAGCAGAATCATAGACAGGAAAATATATAAAAAAGATTTGACTGAAGTTAGATATAACCAATATCTCCGACAAGCCAGTAGTCTAAAAAGGGGGACAATCGATGAATAAAAACTGCATTTTCACAAAATAAGTAAAGCAAAGAAATATTATATAAAATAAAACATTATCACGTTGAAAAACCGTGTTGATATACGAAATTAATTTGACCAGCATTTTAAAAGAAAGGACCTAAATCCACAATTGGGTCTAACAGTCTGTTTTGAGAACGCTGGCTTTAGTAGAGATTTCAGATCTGCACTGCAAACTGAATTTAAAGGTAACTATTTCATTCTTATTCTAATAACCTATTCTTAAAGATATCCGTGACGCTTGTTTCCTCTGTAGATATTATCAAACCCATGTGTTCTGTTCTCTTTGTTTCTCTTCTTTCGAAAAGATGGCAGCTGTTGCTACAGAAAACAGTTATGCAGCTGTAAACACTGAAGCTACTGCAACTCATTGTTTGTTTGAACAACTTAAATTGCGGTACGTCGGTGGAACTTTCTAGGAATCTAATGGTAATTTTAATTCTTAAAAGACGTGTCGTAAGTTTTTTATTGGAATAGAAAGTCATTTTTTCTTAAGCATATGTTTTTTGAAAAATTATTTCAAAGAGGTGGATGTTAGTACAATATGAAGGAACTGTAAATCTTCCTTCAGCTATCAGCTATTTTTTTAATTAAAAAAGCAAGTTAAATTTATTGTTTTGCTTTAAAGATGACTTCCTTAATCATTTTCAAGTAGTCATGTTTTTTCAATTCCTACTATTAGTTCACACTCTCTCTATATATATCTTGTTCAAATTTTAATAAAATACTTTTTATTCATCCACTCAAGTTTGAATATATTTTTTTAAACTTGTAGTGGATGACACTTAATGGTAATGCAGTGTTTTTTCAAATATTAATTAATTAATTAAATTTGTCCAGTAATTTCTATTTGGTAGCCAAAGTCGTCAAATCCGTCACCATGTCGCCAAATGGTCGCCAAGTTTGTCGCCAAGTTCTATTTTGCCACTTAATATTGTAATTCTGTCATATGTATTTATATTAATATATATTTATACATATTTATATAATTTTATTTTATGGAAAAAGTTCATCTGTCTGTGACAAAGGTAACTCAAAAACGCTTTGAGCTAAAACAACTGAAATTTGGTATACCATCTTTACACCTAATGTGTAGATTTCTGTCAAACTTTAAGCACAATCCGTTCAGAGGAAGTCTGTCTGTCCGGCTGTTCGAATATAAGTTAACATAATAACTACAAGATGAAGAGAGCTAGATGGATAAAATTCGGTATATACATTTAGGTTCTATCATGTAGACACCAACCAAACTTTGAACCAGATCCATTGTGGGGTTGATTGTCTGTCGATCTGTACTTTCATAAACATATAAACCGATAATTCAAAAACTCAGTGAATTAAATATATTAAATTTTGTATGGGATCTTGCGGCTACGAGTGTAGTTTTTCTGTCCAATTTTTATTGAAATCGATTGAGAAAAACGCATCTAAAACACATATTCGGTTTTTGGATAATATTAATTGCATTCTATGGCTTAATCGTCAAATAACTCGCTAAAGATGACACAGTAGATTTGGTAAAATTTTTTAATTCACACCAAAGGTATATATTTCGTAACTATTGTACGGCAATGCCATGTAAGATGTTTTATTATATAACACCTTTATTAGAGAATATGCGAGAAAGTTATGGAGAAACAACACCAGCTAGTTTAATTAATTTTGAATAGTTTAGAATTAATTAATACATAATTATTATTAGATTTTTGATTTTCTGAAGTTTATTTTTAAAGAAGAAATGCTAATTAAAAGTCATAAATTTTTAATTAACATTTAATAATTAATTAATATTTTTTAAATTATAAATTTTTAAAAAACAATTTAAAATAAATTTTATCAATTACTTGCATTATTTCCGCTTTTAAGAATTTAAACAATTGCGGCTGAACATTGAAACAATATTAAAAGTTTTAAATTGAAATAAATGCAAATGTGCCGGCGTCCTGGCATAGAGGTAGCGCGTCTTCCCCGTGATCTGGACGTTCTGGGTTCGAATCCCGGTTCGGGCATGGTTGTTTTTCATTTGTTGTGTCTGTGAGATGTGTGAATGTGCCCCCGTTAAGAAGGGGCTGTGCAAGCGAAATGATGCATGAGTAGCTGAGAACGTACTCTTGGCCCTAGATGGCGCTACTAAAAAACATGAGACTCGCCCTCGGCTTAAAATTACTGATTTTGTCAGCATTCTTGTTCATGGCAAGTGCCATTAGAAATAACAACAACAAATGCAAATGTTAGGATGAAAGTAATATAATTTACCAGCCACATTTGGCGGACAGCTGATTTGTCGAAATGAATGTTCGCTAAAATGTTGTCGACTTTGGTAACCTGGTCTTAATAATTTTTAAAAAATATTTTTAGCTTCAAATTTTCATAATTATATAACTAATAGTATTTTAGAAGCCTTAACTGTTTACATGTATTCATTGTCCTGTGTATTTCCCTAATTAATTATAAATGCAAGGGTTGATTTTACAATTAGAGGTTCATAAGTAAACAATACAGTTTTTATCCATCACACAACACACAAACACACAAAAACCGAAATTGTTTCCTAATAAATATTATTTGTAATTTGAATTTTATTTTAATTACTCATTTTTGTTAATAAATAATTATCATTTAAAATACGAGATACGAAATTTATTGGAACAAAAACTTTTCTTTTTATTTTTAGCTTTTAAAAACTGCTTTGAAATATTTTGGAAAAATATTGAGTCCTATATTTAATTAATAATAGCGAATAGGTACGAAATATAATCATTGAAAATGCGGGAAGGCATTTTTTGCCCTCATAAAAAAACGAATACAAATTTTATCTGGCCGTGTGTAAGTAAACGTGACAAATCAAGAACCGAATTGGCGAGATAAAATTAGCAGGTCTCCATCACACTGACAAAAGAATTCAGTTTAAAAGATTACATTAACTTTTGTTACAAATAAACCAAGATTTAACGTGTAAAATAAAAATGAAACATGATATTTTCTGGAAAAATAAATGCAAGACACGATTTTCTGAGACCTTTAAAACATCTATAATATCAACTCGATAAATCTGCATTGTTTAAGGTAAATGTAGTTTATAATTAGGCTATCTACTTTATAAATAGGGCCCAACAATTAATTTCAAAAATATTAGCAATAAGAATAGGAAATATGATCTAAATGAAGAAATGGATTTATTAAATACTTGAAATTATTTTATATAGTTGAGTAATATAAATGTTTTTATGAGTTACGAATTTTAAATTTTTAAACAAACTATCGGTACTAGAATCTATATTTAATAAATTATTTTTTAATGTAGTAAACTGATGTAAAGTCGGAGAAATTTTCATTGAATTATCTTCAAAGATATTCCATAAATTATAAAAAAAAATATTCAGTAGCACACATATGATTTCAATACTGAGTGATTATACTTTCTGCCCTCATATTTTTAAAAGGCATTTTAGTTATTGTTTGAAATTTTTCGTTTCCTTTTCAAATTAAAATTTAGATTAGAAGTGGGAAAATGTCCCTGATTTCGAAAAGAACATTTTTGGAAAATGTCACTCTCTCTTTCTGTGGCAAAGATAAATAAAAAACGCTTTGATCTAGACGAATGAAATTTGGTAAACAAATTTGTAGTTTTCTATCAAATTATCAGCAAAATCAGTTAGAGGAAATCTATCTGTCCGGCTGTTCGAATATAATTTAGCCCGATAATTACGAAAAGAGTTAGATAGATAGAATTCGGCACTCAGAATTAACATCTACAGACTAGACACCTATCAAAGTTTGAATCAAATCCAATTAGGGATTGACCATCTGTCGGTCTGTATTTTTAGAAAAAGCCATAACTCAAAAATGCAACGACTTAAATATATCAAATATGGTATGTGATTTTGTGACTACAAGAGTAGTTTTGGGTCAAATTTTTCATCTAAAATGCATTTTATGCATCTAAAATATGCATCTAAATGCATCTAAAATATGCATCTAAAATACAAATTTGATTTTCATACACTATTAACCGCAAACTAGGATTAATCGCCGAATAATTCTCCTAGGATCACATGATACACGATCAGTAAAAATACTAAATTGAAACCAAAGATTAATGTTTCGTATTGTACGAAAGGTGTATGCAAGGCGTTCTCTGGGCGAGAACCTTTATTAGAGAGTATGCGAGAAAGTTTTTGGGAGACCACCCCACTGTTTTATAATGAGCAGAAACATAAAATTTATCAAGCAACACAGATGCTAAACTCTAAATTCCTGGAGGCCAAATATTTTTAAAGAAATTAAAGCCATTTTTAGTGATTAAAATTTAAAAAAAATTAAAATTAAATCTACGATTTCAATTTTCAAGTTATCATGTGAGAACATTATTATTTTTAAGTCATTATTTGTCTTAATTAATTTAAGACATTAACCAGTTTAAACCTGTTTGAAACAATTACGAGATTTCTCTCTCTCTCTCTAATAATAATAATAATGATAGTAATAATAATAATAATAATAATAATAATAATAACAATAATAATAATTCTTTCAAACTTTCATTTTTAATTTTTCTAGCTGGCAAACAAAGTTTTGGAGCTCAACCGATTTTGAGATGAAATAACAGCTATGATGTCATAGTTGTTATTTCAACCTGTTAAAACCTTTTGAAACACATCTGCTGTCAAAGAAGCATTCGCAATAATAAAGCAATGCTGGTAAAAGCAGGTCAACGTTTTAAAAGCGCATCTGCTTTCAAAGAAGCATCCATAATAATAATAATGCAATACTGATAAAAGCAAGTAAAAAAATTATGCGATTAAAAGATGATGATGAAAATTGCCATTTATGCTTTATTCATTGCCTGCGCGATTTCGAGCTTTAAAATCCCTTAACCAAACAAATCATGTTCTCACATGATAAAAAATGTTTTGGTCATTCACACATGAATTCCGTTGTAATCTTTGCATTCCGATTTATTTTTGTGGAAATGTTTTATGTCATTCATTGAGGAAAATTACCATATTTGGATTATCTAAATATTTTTAATGCACTGTAATAAAAAAGTAAGATTTAAAAAAACAGCAAATATTTTTATAGTTTATATATATTTTAAAGGAATGAAATTAATTTTCATTAAATACACTTAATAGTGGAAAAATAGCTTATTAAAATTTTGTGATCTTTGCAATTAAAAATGGCATTTTTCTGAAATCGAACTATCAATTGTTTCAAGTTCAATTAAAGCAAATGCCTTTACTGATTACCATACAATGTCATGCTTTGGCAGAGTAATTTCTTTTTACTTTCTCTTATACAAAGTATAAAAAAAGTATTGCAATCGTCAAAAATTCAAACTCTACGATCTAGATCTCCATGAGTTTGAAAAATGTATTTCTGGCATTATTCCTGCCTGCGTGTCTGTCTGTGAGCACAATAACTTAAAAATACTTTGAGCTAGACGAATGAAATTTGGTATAGGGAACAATGGCCAAATTTATAGATTTCTATCAAATTTTTAGTCCATTTAGAAGACATCTGACACTCCTGCTGTTCGATTACAAATAAATTTGATAATTCCCAAATGCAAAGAACTAGGGATATGAAATTTGATACACATACAGAGGTTTAGAATCTGAAATATAGATTCGTAATACATTCCGAACCAAATCTATCAAAGGATTGGTCGTCTGTCTGTCTGTACTTTCGTATGTTTGTAAGCGCAATAACTCATAAGCGTAGTGAAAACGAAATTCAGTATGTTATCTTGTGACTATAATTGTAGTTCCATGTCAAACTTTGGTTTCATTCTCTCAGTACAAATGTGTCCAAAGCACATAATTGCACTGCAGATCCAGCAAAAGTGGATTCACGCCAAAGATCAATATTTCGTAACTATCGTTCGCTGATGCTATACAAGGTATTTCAGGCCTTATGCGAAGGGTGGGGGGAAAGGGATTGCGCGAGAAAATTTCAGAAACAACATTTCGGCTTTTTTCTGTATTTCCTCACATGTGGCACTAGCTTCAAAAGTCAATTAACAAGATCTTGACAGTGGTGATCACTTTTGTCTAATGATTATGTTACGCGTCTACGGAGCCTAGCGACGTAGGTTCAATCCTTGCTCATAGCTATCGGTCTCATTGGCGACCCTGGCTTTGAGATGACAAATTCAACCTTCGTACAGCTGTCGTGGCGCCATCTACCTGCAGCAACCAAAAAGTCGTCAGATCAGACACACTGGACGCAGCAACCCAAAGTCGTCAGACTCACTTGACGCAACAAGCAACCACTCACCCACATACGCTCGCTATAATACTTGGCGCTATTCAAATGGGTAAAGGCGCATTAAACTCAACCGCCACGATACATCATCATTCAACAGACATATCGTTCGCCTGACTGCAGGGAGAGTACTGTGGTAAAGCTAATAAGCCAGCTACGAGACACGAGTAATTAATTACTTTTGTCTCGGTACGCGGCTACGAACACTAACGTTGCAGCTTCGATCCTGGCAATTCAATTGCCAGACACATATGTAAAACTGCGTAATCTTAGTTTGACCAATATTTGGTACCATTAATGTTCCATTATTTATTTATTTTTATTTTACCTTGCTCTACTTCCCAATGTTTATAGAACTATTAGCTATTGCACTGTTTTCTATAGTATTCCTTTGGTTCGGGATAAAAACTGCTACCTTTGATCCGATCATTACAATTTAGACAACTGTTTGTAATGGAATCTGAGCTGGCATCAAAGCAAATAAAAAAAATTCATATAAACTTTCATTAAACTATTTTGATAAAGCATTAAATTATAGTCAAATAAAATGTCTGTCTGGGCATACAGCATTTTTGTACGTACAGTGTAGTAAAACAGCAGAAGAACTGATTTTCTTTCGTTACAATATTTAACCTATTAAGAGCTATTCCAGTCACCGGTGACAGATGCTGAACTTTCTATTTGACCACATCAGTCACCGATGACTGACACATTTTCATTTCCTTCCACTTTGTCACCAGTGACTTTGCACTTTTGTTCGGCCATATCAATCACAGTCGATTTACAATATAATTTTCTTTCACTTTGCATTAGTCATTTTTGATTGAGAATTCTCCTAAATATTAATTTGGGGATCACAAAATAATACACTTAAATACATGTAATCTTATCGCAACTTTACATAAATTTCTGGTTCTCCACATATCATAGAAATCGGATATCGTAAGATTGGCGAAAAGGGCACCAAATTAGACTTGATGCTCAACGTGTTAATTGATATCTAAATGCAAACATTTGTTCTCTAGAAATGAGATTACGAATAAATTTTGACAATGGTCCACAAAGGGAAAAAAATCTCTATCTAAATGATCTCTATCTAATATATATATCATCAATAAATTGTCAAATATATATA
>JAPMOR010112400.1:124379-134601 GCA_026543865.1 Argiope aurantia
AATGGAACAGAATTGTTATATTTGAAAAAATATAATTTTGTTTTTATATTATAATAAAAACCGTACATGAATATGCAATTTAGTGGTTATAGTAATGATTTGTTACTTAATCAGTCTTTTGTTTTCTATTGAAATGATTTTATTTATCATTTTATAACGATACCATTTTCAAAAATATTAAATATTATCAAAACAAAACTTAATATGAATAGAATTACATTGTCACACAGCTTTTTGTGTATATATGTATAACTTATACTGCCAAAAGTTGCAAAAAAATTAGCATTTAATGGATTAAGATGATAAAGTTTATAGTGTACATGCAATTTACTATTCCTAAACCGCATCATGCATGGTGGAAAAAATCTTGAGAAAAATTTTACAGAGCAGACCTTTAAACTTAGAGCTACCAAACTGGCGTGGAAATTATTTCTTAGGTAGTGATGATGTTTACTAAGAAAGAGTTTCACAAAAATTTTAATTAGGTTTTTAATTAAAAATTAATCGAGATATTAATGCTTTCTCATAATAATTTTGGAGCATATATTACATATAAATTATTTTTTTTCTCAGTATATTAAGCTTTTCAATTCTATTAATTTCGTCTTCCAATAATTTTTTTATAATTTTAATAATTTTTTAAGAATATTTTTTAATATCATTTATAACAATGCTTTTCATTGTTTTAGTGACTGCATTTATCTTCACTTGCGTTGCAATCACATTAAATACTAATTTTTTAAGTGCGCATTATCATTGCTATATAATTAAGAAAAAAATTTGAAAATAAAATAGACGTATCAAGCGTAAAACATTATCACTGCGACGATATTTCAACTAGAGGTTCGAAACTCGTTTAATCTCCTTTTTATTTCATGAAAGCATTTATTAAATTTGAATATTCTTATTAATGCTCATTTAAAAAAGAATAAACAAGGAAATCATTTTGGACATAATTTACTGCTTTTATTCGATTCAAAAATATGTTTCCACCACACGAAAATTTCATACGAACTTGAGAACATTCTAAAGCAGTTAGGAAATTCAAATTTATGGAATTGCTCCATCACAAAATTATGCGTTCTATCTTCTCACGAACAAGCCATTTATTTTCTGTGCATTCAAGGTAACGTGAAAAAAAAATGATGGATAAAACACCCTTCCTAATACTATTTTACCCATCTGACAAGAGCATATGATACCGATAAAAAAAATAATAAAAAAAACAAGAAAAATAAATCTTTTGTTTTACCATTCACGCCAAACTTGGCATTCTTTTGCGTGAGTAATCAGTGATAATGCATTTTGCGATTTCCTGTGACAAAACACATGTGAGAGTCGAGAGCTTCACAAAACGGCGTTTTTCGATCGAACGCGAATCTTCTAGCCATGACTTCACACAGCGGTAAGTCTGAAATGTTTACTTTACAATAAATTTCATTTCTGCTTTAATACTGATGGTTATTTTATTTTCAAAGATGCAGATGATTCTAGTTTAACGATTTTAAATTGTTTCTGTTTAAAAATTTATATTTCTGCATTATTTTTGATAATCCACTCATATTTGTATTGTTTATAGTTCGAATAATAACTTGGATATATTTTTGATAAATTTAATTTTACTATTTTTGATAAATAAATAATTTAAGGAAGGAATTTTATAGTTTTGTTTCATGAAATAACCTGCTATCTGATAAATATAGTAATAAACAAAAAAAAAACATTTGTCCATCTGAGTAGTTTGTACATAAAATAACTTGATAAAATAATAATTTATTATATAATAATTGATTGTTTAGAAATAAATACACTATTATTACAGATTCTATTTAACACAAATGTAATATTGTATATAATGAAAAACAATGTTGCAAACCAAATAGTGCAGTATTATATTGCATGAGATCATATGCTTTTGCATATTATTTTCGATTTTATAATTGAAAATATATCTTTGTCTTTTATTATTTTTAAGTAATAATTAGTTCTTAATCCAAATGTACATTGTTGTAGAATTTGAATTTTGTACAATTTATATAATTTTTAACTAATATGACTCATATTTTTTTATATATAACATCATCTTTTATATATGACATCCTGAAAAATTATAATCAGTTTTTATTGATATATACGTTATTAAATTAAATTTACAACCTTTCTGTAGTTTCTTCCCTTCGAATTATTGTTTTTATATCAAAAGATGGGAAGTTTTAAATAAAAAATATTTCTTTATTCGTAAAATTTATTTTAAGAAAAAAAGATAAAGCTTATTACAGATTCGAAATTTTTAAAAAGTCGGAACTTCTCGCCTGAAGAAATAAACTATATGATAGTACAGTATTCAAAATATCATATGCAATATTATATTAAAGTTGAATGAATTCAGTTCAGATTTCTTAGTAAGAAAATTAAAAAACCTTGTGAATCTTTATTCCCTTATGAACTAGAAATTCGTTGTTACGGAAGAAATTAAGTATTGTTAAAAAGGTTGAAAATGAATTTCATATTTTTCGGAAACATATATTTACTTTTCATAATTCAGCTTATTTTTTCTTAATTTTATCACTTTTCTATGTTTTCCCAATTTTAGTAAAATAAATGAATATTTTTTTACTTTAAATTTGTAATTAACAATTCCAAGTAAAAAAAATTCTATAAACTTCATCATAAGATAAATGCATGCTGAAGGTTTGCCATTTTAGTTGTTCACAAAAGTTAATAATAGAATTTTAAATTAACGCCTGAAGTCTGCAAAATTCAAAAATATATATGCATTCTTTCTTAAATGTATATATTATAGCTAAAAGGCGGAAATTGGGTATTGCATCGATTTTATGGTCAGATTAATTAAGTTGAACCGTGAAGCCTATCGCTCACAATCATATATTCCTAGAATATAATTCTGCAATCTGTACTTTCCTCCTTTGACTTTACGCAATATCAAACCAACGTGATTCTGCAAAACTGAATTTGTCGATCAATTTTAATATGTAAACTATCTTTTCCTTTTTTCTGCACTTTTGTATTTTTTATGCACAGTTCCTCCTTAATTATTTCCAATTTTTAAGGTAATCTATACGTATCAGGGGTTTGAATTACTCTGTCATTCCTTTCAACATTGTAAAGTTATGGAGGTTAAGAACCTTTGAATTCAAATACTCTTTTAACCCTCCAGCACATTTGCATTGAGTGTTAACAATTTGAAATATTTTACTGTGTCTATCATCCAGGTAAATTCTTATTTTGTAAATCCTTCTACATTTTAGCCAAATATATCAGTGACTCTCCAGTTACCTAGATAATATGCATATTAATGATTTTCGAACTTTAATGTAAGCATGAACGTGAAGCAAAATTACACATTGTTACACTTTAAAATTACACATTGTTACACTTTAAAATTACACATTGTTCACTTAAAGTTACAAATTTTCGAAGTAAATATAATGGAAAATTATTGAAATTTGGTTTTAGTTTTATCAAGTATGAATCTTCCTGAAACTATCTCGAATACTCTCAAATAAATTATTAATAGTATGTCATTGGCGAACAATAGTTACGAAACAGCATAATAGTATACGGTCTTTTGCGACTAATCCTTTGCACTTAAAAAAATAATGAGATGCATTATTATTCATATGTGAATATAAGGATTCCTTTTAGTGCTTAGAATATCAGAGATAGCTATAGATTTGTTATGATTCCTAAAAATTAATTTGAAAGTTTTTGCTTTTATACGGGTTTTGTAATGATCATCATCTAACAAGGAAATGAAACAGATGCATCCTGAACAATGGCCAGTTAAATTCGGCATAGGAAAATGCAACGGGCTATCTCCAGAATGCGGTTAGTAGAAAAGTGCCAGAAAACAGAATATGCACTTTGATGACCGATTGAAACTAAAATTTCGTCCTCCCACTGGTGTGGTGTGGAGGGGGGGAGGTCAGCTCTGGTGTCGTCCTCGTCATCTGACCGCGATTCAAAATTACGAGGCCCGTCCCAAAATAGACCTAGTGTTGCTTTAAAATGGGACGTTAATATAACTAAACTGAAACTAAGATTTTGTGTAGAATTATAATTATATTCAAGAGATCATATTCTAAATATTGTAAATTTATTTATTTAAATTATTACGTTTTTAAATAATTGAGATGGCATATTTACAAAAGTACAAATTAATAGACATTCGACCATTGACGGATGTGGTTACACATTTATAATATCTACATTTTAAATGCTAAATCCGTGCACTCGGACAATTAATCAGATAAACTTTCTCTGAATAGATTTCATTTAAAATTTGGTAGAAATCGGCAAATTTGATGTTAAGTCCACATACCGAATTTCATCCGCCAATCTTAAAACATTTTTGAGCAATCATGTCCACAGCCTGGATTTCTTTTGTAGAATCTGTAAATAAATTATTAAATAAATCCAGAAAGCTAAGAGACGTGTTGAGATATTAAATGTATTAAGAAATATATACGGTAAGCTGAATAAATATAGCAGTGGTTTTTTTTAAATGAGAAATAAGAAACGGAAATTGCCTCGTTTAGATAGTGCGCAATTAGATGACACGAAAAGTTACGTTTGTGACGTCATTTGGCTTTATTAAGGAAATTCATGCACATGATAAACAGATCATGTGTAAGGAAGGTTGCTGAAATATCGTGGCTTAAGCCCTTCATTTACAATGACTTATTCGATGCGTGCATCGAATTATTGAATTTTTAGTATTTAAATAAGAAATAGTAGGTGACTATGTAAAAAAGTCGGTTTTTTACCTCCAAAAATATCAAATATTCTTTGATTCAGTATTTTTAATTCCTTATCAATCTTCTTCGTAATAAAACCGTTTGAATTTTGTTTTTAAGTTCATGTTGTGGAAAGTTAGATTGATTTTTATATTTGCATTATACATGTTTTAGTGCTATTTTACATCTACCTTTAATACATTACATTTTTCATATATTTAATCCAAACATTAAACATTAGAATTTTCTAAAATTCTAATCTTTAGTAGTATTTTCTTACGAAAAATCTCATGAATTAAAATCGAATGCCTTATATATATATATATATATATATTTTCAAATTTGGTATAATCGTTTCTCTATATGCTCTACACAGGTGTCGTCCTCGTCATATGACCGCGGTTCAAAATTACGAGGTCCGTCCCAAAATAGCCCTAGTGTTGCTTCAAACGGGACGTTAATAAAACTAAACTATATGCTCTACAGTTCCTTAATAAAACATTAAAAAATATCAATATAATCTGTTTATTAACAAATATTTCATAATTGTCTTAATGCTTCACTGTGGGGAAATTTTTTTTAAATTTCCTGTTATTTATCAGTCACACCCTAATATTCAAATAGTTGATAGGTCAGCTTCCTTTTCAGTTGAGAAACTATGCTTATTGAGATATCTGCAAGATTTTAAGCGAATTATTTGATAAATGTTTCAACTAGAAGGTATACCTCTTCATACCTCCTTTTCAGCCTTTCCTCAAAAAATAAACATTTAACTGGCATATTTTGTTTTTATTGATGTTCTTCAATCTATTTTATGCAGAAATTCACAAATATTACAATTTTGCATCGCTTTTCCAAAAATTCATCTTAAACATTATCATAGTATTAAGTAATTTAATTAAGTAATTTAGTAATTATTAAGTAATTGTAGAATGTAAAAATCATTTGGAGATGCTTCAACATCAAATAAACCCTTATGTCATTATAGTGATTAAAATAACAATAGTTGTCTGAAACAGAATGTATAGGCTAATTAGGAAATAAGGAATTTATAATAATATAAACAGAATATAGAAATAAGGAATAAAATTAGGGATAATTAGATAAATTCGTAATTCAAGGGGTTGAATGCTGATACAATTTGACATTTTTAAAAATATTTTGCTCAACGAACTGTGAATATCAAGATTTTAAATTGAAGTTAAATTATTCTAATATTCCTAAAAAACTAGCTGAAATAACAGATGATTAGAAGAGTTTATAAAGAAAATGTTGAAAAATTATCAAGTATTGTGGTTATGTAACAACAATTTCTCAGCACTTCTTATGAAACGGATAATTATTATTTTGAAGATAATAGCGACGAATGTCCAGATGATACGAAAACTTGAAAAATATGAAAGACAAAAAGTATGAATTTATCAATAACATTTTAGAATGAATGTATCGATAAAGTTTTCAGTCCTTTGGAAACTTTTGCGAAACGATTTTTTAATAGAATAATAATTTGTCTATTGCATTTTCCATTGCAGTATTTAAATATTTATTAAATTACACTCTTTAATTATTTTTGGAAAAAGTTTTTTTTCTTTTTGTTCTAAACGGCACAGATTTCTAGCAACAAAGACTTTTTTTTGTAAAAGCATTTTGGAATTTTGATGTAGCTTATCTAAATTTTATGATTATTTATTCAATGAAATTAAGTTCGACTACCTGCCTTCGCAAATTGTTGTTTATCATATTAAATCGTACTTTAATCATCTCAAACAATTTTGATGAGCTGCATCTTATCCCAACAAAAGTAAGTTCTATTTTGATATATACTTGCTTGAGCACAGAGAGTTTTAAATTAGTCAGTTATATTTACAAACCGGCGAAATTTATTGGAGAATAAAATCTGATAAAACACTAGTCATTGAAGCTGGATTTATGACAGTTTTATTAGTCGCTGCCTTTCGAAAATATAGGAAGTAAAGGCAGGTGATTATTGATAACATGATTAGGGATCATGAGTTTGCATCGGTAAATAAAATCAAACGCTTATCTAAGTTAAATATATCCTCACCATTTTGGATTATGTAATTATCATATGTGAAATTCCAACTTGTATTTTGGTGTCTTAAAACTGAGACGGGCTTTTTTTTATGTTTAAAATGACTGATCTATTAATGTGTGAATAAAGGTAAACATGAATATAAATAAGTTATTTATTATATTCTTCATTTATGATCCAAATTGGAAATTATTGCTAATATTTTTTTACGGCATTTCATTTTTTTCTGTCACTTTTTTTTCTTTCTGGATCACTATTTGATATAATCCGATTGTAGTGAATACTTTTGATTTGAGTGTTAGTAAACGATCCCGTTAAAAACATTTCTGGTGCTATTATATTTGAAAAAATGAGCCTAATAGCTAAGTTGTAATACGTTAGAAACAGAAAAATAATTTTGATCGGGAAAAATGCTTTCAATGACGGAAAATTATATTTTCTGTTCTTTGAATTAATAAACAAATTCTCAGAAAATTACAAAATGTAGCTTTTTATGCAGTCTCGCGGTCCCATATATCACATTTAGTAAAATATTTTTGCTCTGGAGCATTTTAAATAAAAAAAAATTAACAATCTGCGACTAAATCTAATCGAGTTATGGAACGAGGAAATTCTCTATTTTAGACGAATTTTGCAGCTAAATAGGCGGCCTCGAAAGTGATCTTCAGGAATCGTTTTCAAATCGAAATTATGCATCGTTGATTTGCTTTTTCGAATTGTTTCTTTAAATAAATTTGTACGCAACCTTTGTTTAAGTTAAATAGCTATAAGTTGGGGAATTTTAGTTATAAAACAATGGGATTTTTTTTTTGTATTATGGGTTTTAGAATATCGACAATTTCTTCCTAAATATAATTTACAGGTCCGAGAGACCGTATAAGAAGTTAAAATTTGTAACTTTTTCAGAAATACATTTATTGATTCAAAAAACATAAAATATAATTCTTCCTACGATTTAAAGCATTTTTCCAGTCTATCTCCAATTGTTTCGAAATTCGCTATTGGATCATGATAGGAGTGTACACATTGCATATTTACATCTAAAAGTGTATAGCAAATGCTTTTTTTTATTTCTAAACCTCTTCGCCAATGTGTATGATATTTTCTACTATAACTTTCATGAGTTAATCCGTGACAATCGAATTTGAGATATTGATAAAAGGAATAAACCGTCTAGACAAGTTCGTCTTCTACCCTATTGACACAAGATACTGTGCGATATTCCCATGATGCTGCTCTTCAATATTCTGAATACTGGATAATATTTTGAGGATATCGTAATAATGTTGCCAGACATTTTGAGCTAAGAGAGTAGTATAAGACAGAAAATGATATCATGGGTTTCTTTATACAGAATGTAATGTATTTTTGAATCTTCTATTCGAATATGGGGGGATAGAGGAAGACGATGATATATCTAGGGACCGGAAACTTTCATATAAAACAAAATGTTTCGAAATTGGTACAATAGTCATAGCTGAGAAACAATGCCAAAATTTTCCAAGAACGTGCAGTGAAGTAATGGTTTTGAGATTTGCTTCGAAAAGGGAAGTAGATTGGAGGGAAGAGATTATTAATATCTAGAAATCATTACCCATCATATATAAAAGAAAACTTGGGAAGATCAGAAAAGTGCTTTGGTTTCGGGGCTGATGTTTTGGTTTAGCTAATTATTTCAACTATATAAAGGTGCTTTTATATTTCTTGAGGCTTTAAATTGCTTTTAGAATTTTAGGCAATTTATTTTCTTAAAAACTAAGTTCATTGGTTCAAATAATATAAAAGATAAATATCGAGTGTATTAACTTCAAGTATTATTAAGAAACATTTTTAGATAATAGCCATAGTGTAGCTGACAATTTTTTTTTTGAAAACTGATCAAATATTACAGAGAATATAGATTTTGCATTTTTACAGACTTGAAGGAATAATATGAGGAACTTTTCTGTTGTCATCGGGCAAAATTGATCAAATCGACATTTCACTTCATCATCATGAAGATTCAGTTCATCAGTAAATTCTTTGGAAAGCGTGTGGAACTTCGAAAATATGTTTGCTTTTGCTATCACACTGCTTGCTGATCAACTTTTTTACCAATAACCATTTTTTCTTCGTGACTTCTGAAAAAAAGTAGTGAAATCCGGTTTGTTTAGATATTAATTAAATTTCTCTATCAGATAATGATAAAGATTAAGTCATTGTAAACAATTAAAATAAATATCATGTGCTTGTCAATGTTACACTCGGGATAATTAAGCAATTTTTAAGATAAAATCGATGGCGCGAAATCTTTTGATTTGACAGGTAGATAATCTACACATTTATTGAAACACTCGTTGATAGTAAATCAGATTAAAAAAATGAGTTCGTACTAATAAAAGCTGGAGATATACGTGTTTTAAGTTCGCCAACATTAGCTGGTTTAGATGATTCCTTCTATTAATTCTATAAATAAATAAATAAATAAATAAATAAAAATTGAGGCGAGTTACTAAAGAGCCTCGACATCATTCATGTTTCTTGAGGGGGGGGGGGCTCACATTGAACATTTATAAATGTGTTGAATTTAAACTTTCAATTACATTTTTTTATTTCCTATGCACAGTAAAGCTGCATTTCTTTCTTTTAATAGACCTACAAAAGTTGCACATTCATCTCTGATTATAAACTTTTTTAAACAAACATTTTAATAGGCACGTAACTCGTACTGTTTATGAAGTTTTACATTATACATCTCTTTAATTTCCTCTAATCTCACTTGACTTAAATTTAGCAAGGAACTTATATTACTTCTGAATTTAAACTTTAATTAGATGCATAACAAAATTTCAGAAGTTTTAACAGCACAGAACAGATAGACAGAAAACAGAAATCCACTTAATGTGGAAAAGACAGAAGCTTCTGAATATTATCTTTATCAATAACACAGAAAGATAAACCCGGGAATGAAATATTTGTAACAACAATGAAAATGAGTTGAATTTATAATAATGTTAAAACTCGTATACTGTTGAACACAAAATACCAAAAATGTTTGAAAATAATTAATTCTTAAATTACTTCATTCCGCAATTTTTGCAGGTTGAAAGTGTATCTATTTTTTGCCGCACTCCGCTATTTTTATGTTTTAGTGTGTTTGTTTTTACTTTTACAGATTAAATTATATCATATTATTGCGTAGCATGTAAAATTCGTTAAAAAAATATTTTCACTTGTTTGCAAACATTGCATCCAAATTGTATGTTTTTTTTTCAAAAAAATCAGCAATCAGAAAGTTAAACAACACGCGCGCGCACGCACGCACGCACGCACGCACACACACGCACACGCACACGCACACGCACACGCACACGCACACGCACACGCACACACACACACACACACACACACACACACACACACACACACACAC
>JAPMOR010112402.1:0-15941 GCA_026543865.1 Argiope aurantia
ATATTTATAAAAATTGGCTTTTTGGACATACCGAACCTGAAATATTTTTTAAAGAATTAGCGAAAAGTAGTCAACATTTAATAACATATTTGTTATGTATAACCTTTCTATGATAAAAAAAAAATTAAGGATTAAGCTTACTTTTATAGTAAATTATTTGGAAAAATATATATATATTTAATAGTTTAAAATTGAATTGCTAATTCAAAATGAAAAAGCTTAAAACATATAAAGGGCATATTTAATATTCAATATACAGTATCTTATTAATATATATATATCTGTTACACAATATAAATTCTAAAAATATGTAAAAATCAGATGGTGTATTCTATCCCTGATCTTCTCATATATGTATACAGTATGGTGCATCTTGTATAAAGCTTCTACATCAAGAAAATTGAACATCATTTGAATTAGATCAACTGGGCCTAAAAATTGGGCAAATTTTCAATTTTGATACTAATTATCAAATTTCATTGTATCTACACACTCTTCAATAACAGACAATTAACACTAAAGAATTTGGTGCAAACTTTGATACACATCTATAATACAGGTGATAAAATTCTGCTAGAATTCAACTACATTTCTTGTTTTATTATAGGGTTATTATGCTCATGTGTACTCTGTTAGATAAACTGATTTCCTCTATATAGATACCTAAAACATGATACACCTTTATATTTGGAATAATACAATAAACTTAGGCAGAAATATTTCTTCCATTATAAATTAATAATAAAACTAGTTTTAATTTAAAGTTTAAAATAAAAATACTACTTTTTTGCTAAAACTGTTCTAAAAAAAAATAATAAACCTAATCTTATTTTTTAATCCAAATTTCAACTCTTTAATGGGATATAAATATTTTAACTGCCTGAAGATTTTTTGGTCACAAGCAATTGAATTATAACCCCTTACATAAAGGACTTACTTTCTTCCTACATAATTTTTAACTGTACATGTTTCTGAGCAATAAAACAGTGATTGCAGTATTCTGTGTTATCATGATATAATTAAATGAGTTCTTCTACAATATTATATACATAATTCAAAAGATATTAAATGAAAAATCACTTCTATATTAATCTTTATTATTTTGGCTGATAAAATTAAAAATTTCAAAATCAATATTTCTTTTATAAAAAAAATAATATTGGTACATGATTTTCATATAATAGTATTTTTTAATATGTTGGTTAAATCAATGTATGGAAAACAACTATTCTTTAATACTTTGTGTTATGAGAAATTTCTTTAAAAAAAAACAATGCTTGATTTTAATTTTTTTACAAATTTCATTTTATAAGGTTTGAAAGAACTACATCCAAATTTAAATAAAAATTCTTTAGAATTTAGCAATAATTTCAAAAAATTAGAATTCTATTTTTATAGAAAACTTAGGTAACCTGTACATGCATGATTTAATTTATAAAACATTTTATTTTGAACTAAAGCAGATTTTAATTAATTTGTTATATATGAATAATTTCTAGTATCAATAAATTCTGGAATATACCTAAAATGTAAAATTTTAATTAATATAGGTTAATCATATTAGATATTTCTTTAACAAAAATCTATAATTACCTAGAAAAATCTAAAAATGCTACATGTCCATGGTATAATGCAGGCTTTTTGGCACTCCATAAGGAAACATTTTGAACAAATCTAACCTGTAATAAAATTTACCTATTATTTAAAATATGATTTAAATCATTCAATAAGAACAATTACTTAAAGTAAGCTAAATAATAATAATATAATTTTTTCTTGAAAGTAATACATTATATGTTAGAAAAGTTATGTACTTAAAATAACTACATGATAAATAAATAATAATAATCCTTAAATAAAAAAATAATCATTTGAAGTGAAACTTACACAAATATATTTTTAAAAATAAGAATCAATTTATAAATTTATATGAAAAAAAAACTATGCAAATATGTTTTTAAAAATGAAAGCAGTTCTAACAAAAAGTTACAGATAATTTTATTCAATGAATTTTCATTCTCTAAGCATCAAAACAAAATTTTGAGATGAATTTATAAGTTTACAAACAAACTTTACCTATATATATTGTAAAATATTTCATAAGATTTTGGATTTGATTAAATTAAAATAGGTTTGAGCCATTCACATAAAATCCTATTTTTTGATCCTTAAATCAATTACACAAAATAATTGCGATTGTGGAGAGTTAATACATTTTGCTAACTCTACAAACATAAATTTATTTTAAAAATATATGTACCTGATCTGACAGAGATAAAACATGTGCATTTTTTGTGGTATTTATGTGAAGAACGTTGAAACTATTTCGTGAGCAGAGATCATAAGCAATTCCCATGAAACTGGTGCTACCCGTCTTAGGCACTCTATTGTAAATGACAACACTATCTTCGAATGTATTGCTAAATTCAACGGAATTCTCTTCTTTGTTCAATAGCTGCAGAGCTTTTGCTTGAGATGGAGCTAAATTCTTCCATTCAATTTCTGAAACAACAGTAGCTAGAAGAGAAATTATAATTTTACATACTGATCAAAATAGCATTATTACTTAAACTTTCTACACAAAATCTAGAAGTGCAAAAAATTAATAAATATAATAATATAATGAAACAAATAAAGGAGCTTTATTAGAATCTTACATGCTTCAAATAACAATACTTTTATAGGAAGGTCAAATAAGCATTTTAATAAAATCAGTTTCCTTTATGCAAAAGTTTACTGTCAGTATGGATGAGTTTATTTAAATGATACATTATAAAATGCTCTAACAAAGGAAAAAAAAAGATTCATATAAACTGATAAGAGCTCATAGTAAACTAATAAATCAAAGAACAATTATTCATGCCAGATTCAAAATAGTTGACAAAATTCATACATAAAATTCTAAGATAAAATTTTTTTTTTTTTCAAATAAACTTTGCCAAAATTATTATTAGTCAAATTATAAAATGCTGAGTGATTTGAATAATTAAAAATATTATATTATTGAATTACAATAATTTCAATGAATACAACATAAATAAAGAAACAAATTCAGATATAGGCCATAGATAAACAATTTCAAGATGGGTACAGAAATAAACTTTGTGCATATTAATCTAATTATTTCTTCAAGTTAAATGAAATGCTTTAAATTTATAATTGTAGTAATTTTTATAGCTAAAATGAAATACAATTTAAAAAAATATTTAGATAAATCTGAGAAAGATAAAAATCTGGATGTACAAATAAAAAAAATTCAATAGTCATGCAATATAAAAACCTATCAAATGCTTAGAAAGTAAACATTAAGCTAAATACAATATTCAAGAAATTTTAATTAAAAATATTATTAAACAACTATAGTTTATAAAATATATAATTTATGAATAAAGAGTAAAATATTTCAAGATTTAAGATTGACTGTGACTATCTATATTGACTCTGAATATTATTGAACACAAAACCATAGAAATCGTAACTGATTGACAGAAAAACAAAATAGAAATGAATTAATAAGTAATATATTTGAAATTTACAATATACATACCTAATTTTTTTCTAGCTTCATCTAATTTAGAGATCTTTGTTTCAAAATGATTGTATAAAGAAATAAAAACGATTATACAAATTGCTGCACTAAAAACTAAAACTCTTCCTTGCAGCATTCTTGAACTAAGAAGATGTAAGCATTCCCTGGCCATTTGCAAATGTAATATTGACAGAAATATATCTTATAAGCATTTGAATTTGTTGAAAATTAGCTTAGCGAACATGTTCAGAATTCAAGTTCGTCTATAAAAGTCGTCTCTTCATCTTTAAGAATACAAGTCGTCCTCTCAATAAATACATATAAAAGATCACATTTCTTTAAAGAATTTGTTATTGATTTTGTTAATTTCCTTGGAAATCGGTAATGTTATAGAAAAAGTAAACAAATTTTATTTAAATAATGTCTGTGAATAAAATCATCTTAAAAAAAACCCCGCAAGTGACGTTACAGAGAAGGTCTTCAGGAAATTATGAATACAATATTTGTTTATTGTGAAATCCTTTTAAACACAGTGTCTATAAAGATTTTATCTCACAGCTTGGAAATTCAGTACACGAGTTTTTTTTTTAGTAAAAAGTATATAAAATATGAAATAAATATATCACATTTATTAAATCTGACGGATAAAAAATCTTTGGAAATGAAAGTCATAGTTTTTGTCTAAGATGTTTCAATTAAATATGTTTCAAGTTTCAGCTAATTATTTCACCACGTATTAGGAATCTTTTCTGGCAACTCAACTTCATCTGTTTTCTTCCGATTTCCCATATATTTATATAATTTCTATACGTTGAGGTTGTGATTTTTGTCTTCGGTGACGCGGCGACATAAGTCGTCTTTTAGAAATTAAATCAGGTAAATCTATATAGTTCTTTTATATTTTCTAAAAAAAAATATAAAAGAAACCTTTTTCAAAATGAAATTCGGCATCATTTGAAGAATGCGAAATGCATGCTTATACAGCATCAAAATGTTATTGCACTTACATTGGTGGATATTCTAGTTTATGTTTTATAAATTATAAGCATTTTTTTTAACTCTAATCATGTATTAAAATTTATGTTTTTATCTTAGAAACGAATAAATATTGGGGTCGATTTATGCCTATGCTTCTATGTTGAACGACATTGAATTAGGTTAAATTTTTTTTTTTTTTGCTGGTCAGGTAGCCTTTTTTTAGGTTAATAAACAATCAAATTAATCATATTGTTCAATAAATTACAAACCAAATTATTTATTTTCGAAATGGTATGAATACATTTCCATTTTGTTTATTCATATATTGTTGCATTTACTTCACACAGTGCAAAAGTAGATAAATTAGTAAAAACTTGTTTTCTCTCGTATATTACTAAAATATACATCTGCATTAAATTTTTATCAAGATGGAAAAAAATAACATTTTTATTCAAATTTTTTAAATCAAATTTATTCTATAATGCATGTTAACAAATTTTGAATTGTGTTAAAACATAGGTACTTATGTATTCACCAAACATCAGTGATTAATTTCCAAAGAACACATGCTAATAGGTGATTTCACAACTAGTTTCCACCAATTGCATACAGTTAATATTAAAGTTTTTCCGGCATGCAGTTAATATATATGTAATGCTTGTAATAAAGTTAATACATGTACCAAAGCAGGCTTATAATAGAGTTGAATATGCTTACAATATATCACATTTGACTAGTGCCCAAACTTGCTCCTGCCCTTAAAAATAAGTAGTTTCCTTTATTTTTATATTAACCCCAACTGCTTATCCCATGATTTCTATGTGTTGGATATCTACCTATTTTTCTCTGAATCCAACCATTTTCATGAGCTAATGTATTTTATCTTTTACCATCACAAATGTCAGTAATATGGTGCTGATATCAAATAGCATATAATAACAGTTTCCTGTGTTTTAAAAGCATCAGAACTTGATAACAAGCTTGCATCTAAATAATAATTTAAAATTAATCAGCAATCAAAGGGTTAAAATAACCACTTAGAAAATACATTTTGTTTAAAATATATTTAAAAAATAAAAGTTAATACCTAGTTAAAAGTGACATTCTCTGTTCCATTTGTCTATTTAATTGGTTTTTAGCCTTGATGACTGTATGCCTGCATAGATATTATATGCTTTCTTGCCCTCAATTCTGTGTGAATAGTGAAATAAAGACCTGCATAAAAGTACTGAAAATTAGTTCATTTTTTTTAATGTATGATTTGCAGTTATTCTCGAATCAATGGCGGGACTTAATTTTAAGATTAGTCTTCATACAATATTGCTTAAAATTTTAAAATTGCGAGAAGAATTTTTTTTCATTCCTTTATTTCACAAATTGTCTATTACTTCATTAAAATCACTTTAATGCTATTTTTTTTATAATTATTATGATACTGCATGATTACTCACAATTTAATGTCAATACATTATCACAACAAATTCTTCATTCTGAGAATGCATTCAGAATGACTTACCATATATTGTTATTTTATTTGATTGTCTTGTTTTTAGTGAAATATAAGTATTTTCATTCACAGCTTTTGATATATATATATATATATATATATATATATATGGAGAGAGAGGAGAAAAACCTCACTTTAATGTATTCTTATACAATCTGTCAAAAAAAAAATCACTTGCTTTGCTTTTTATCCTGAAATTAATTTTCATACAGTAAACCTGCAGATGTTTGTCACTATAGAAATATTTTCTCAATAAATTTATGAGATTTTTTTTGTATAAGTAGCTGTCTCCGTATTTCAATTCTATCAAATTCAGTTTTCTCAAATAGTCATATTTAATTTTGAATATATATCTTCATTTTCCAGATTAAAATTGCTTTAATACTCTAAAATACTATATAGTAGCTATAAGCAATTGAAATTTCTAATATTGAATGAGAGTTCTTGTGTTTTCAATATATTTCAGATATAATGAATCTTTGAAAATAATTCTTTCTGTGCAGTAAAATACTCAATAAAAAAGACTTGTGTATTAAAGTTATGTATTTTTAAAAATATAAATATATATTTTTTATTTTTTATCGGTTTTTAAATTCACAAGTCAAAATTTTTTTATTTAAATCTATAAAATATTTTATGCCAATTGAAGGAGCAATATCTAAAATAGCATTATTTCAAATTAAACATTTCCTTCAAATAGTTTTTAAGATACAAGCAGCCTAAATTTTGCATATTTTATTGTAGCATCTCAAGTTTATTTGGGTTCTCTGGCGGTAGTTAAAAAAATCACTGATATGGAATGAAAAACAAAACATGCTTATGAACATTACTTTTGATTAAAGTATATATTTTTCTTTTTAAAGATAAATGCTAAAATGAGGTGGCAAAATAGACATATGTAAAGGATTCTATTCCATTTACAATTCTATACAAATTTATATGACATTAAATATCTGAATAAGTAAAACATTATAGAATAAAATACAAAACCCACTCCTTATGCATGAATAATGTAATGTCTCTAGACTTTTGTCAAATACCATTTTCTTTAAATGAAACAAAAGTTTATAAATGTTTTGGTAATTATTATTATTATTATTAATATGCTTTTGGGTATAAAGAGATTAAGAATTAAAAAAATCCTTGAAGATGGTTTGACATAAAGTTTGGTGGAAACATGAATATTAACAATAATAGTATGTTATTTGTGTTTGAATTATAAATAAATATTTTTGAACATAAGCATATGACTTTCAACTGCTCCAAAAACTTTTCTTTTATTAATTTTAAACTTATCCTATTTTTTTAATATGCCTCATAAATAATATTTATCTATTACTTATTTACAATTAAATATAAAAAAATGAGATGGATTTCAAATTCTAATTTAGTCTTGTTTCATTGCATACTATATATATATATATATATATATATATATATATATATATATATATAAATTAGTTTTTCTTTGAGTGAAATTGCAGTTTAAATGACTGAAATGAAAACTTAAATAAATGAAAGTGTTAATAGAGTGACACATTTTTACATTTGCATTTATTGAAGCATTCTATTTAAGCATTCTATTGAAGCATAAATCTTTTTTTCCCATGTATTTCCTGTTATTTTGAACTGATGTTTATCCATATTTTATATTTGGGAATTTTTTGTCATGCAAAATTAGTTAACAGAAGGAGTTGTAATTGTGAAGTTTGAAGTTGTAAATATGCAAATAATCTATTATGCAAATGCTATTTATTTATTTTTAAAGAAGACATCTTTCCAAATCAAATGTTTTTTTTATTGAATTTAAATTTTATGGATTATGAGGAATAACTAATGTCCCAATACTTTTTTTGCATATTATACCTGGCAGATGGAATATTTAATTTTTTTCATTATTCTTTTTACATGCAAGATTGTCGATTTTATATTATAAAATATGAAATAACAGAATTGTGGTAAAATATATCCTATTAAAGAATCTTCTGAGAAAAATCCACGTTCGTGAAATTAGAATTAGTAGACAAGTGTTATTATATTTGTATAACTAGAATTCTTTGGTTTGAAATGAGCCATAATAAAGTTGTTTAAAGAGTTAGGCAACTGGATTAATATTAAGGTGCAAAAAATACACATTTTAGGAATTATAAAAGTTTAAGGTAATATTTACTCTTTGTTAAATAAGATTTATCAGGTTCCTGTAATTCTCATAGTTATTGTAGTATTTATAAATAGTGAATTTTTGCTGAAGTTATAAATTGTCTAATTATGGATGCCATGCTGTCATGTATCAAAAAAGTATGCATTTTCATAAATTGTAAAATAAAATAATATTGAAGAAGAGTACTCATATAATAAAAAGGTGTCGAAATATGAAATTAATTTGACTAGTTTTTTTTAAAAGTGCTGCCTCACAGTGTGCACTACTAAAGCTGCAAAACGGCTAAATTTCACCTTTGTTTATAATGAAAGTATTCTCAAAATTCTCATCGCAATATTTCTCTGTTTATTCTCTAATGCAGATAAAAAGAAGATAAATATTTTCTTTGGTTTATACATCTTGATCTTCAATATATTTATTTCAAGTAAACCAGGTTGTTTGAATTAAGAGATTTAGGATTTTCTGTTAAATTAAATATAATTCTCATTTACTTCCTATTAATTAAAGTATTATATTTAAAAATCATGCTCAACATGTATTGTTTTTGTCACTAACCCATTCATTCCAGCTTTACAAAAATATTTTTTGTAAATAAATTATAACTTGCATTAATATTAAACATTCTGTTACTTTTTGAGATAGCAATGCAAATTCAGTGTACAGCATAAATAAAAAAATAATAATATATTGTCTTCATTCAAGTAAAAAGCACTAAGATCAAAAATGTACTTTTGAAATTTGACTAATTTCTAAATTTATTACTCATTTTGAAAAATAATAAATATTATTGTACATTTCTCATGGTAAATTTACTAAGCATTTGATTATTAACTTAAATCCTTAAATAATTAATTGAATATTCCAATTAGATACATTAGTCCATCAAAAGTTTTTTTTTTTGTGTGTGGACTTGATGACTTTTACCTGCCATAATGTAAACTGCTTCTATGACTTCTCTTGAATCAGTAATAATTATATAAGGATATTTATTTATTTATATTCTTAATTTCATTTATTTGTATAAATATAAGTTTGTATTTACAATGTTTGAGCAGAAATTTAGTATTAGTTATAATTTATATTAATGTTGTATTCTAATGGATTGCATATTAACTATTTACTTGAACTTTTTTGAAATTCTGTACTTAATTAGTCTATCATATCATTGTAACAAACAATTATAGCAAAAATAGACATTTATTTTAGTGACATCTTAATTATATAATTTAAGCAAAATCAGCTTCATTTTTTGTCATTTTCCTTGCTTTACTCTGGAGAAAATGAGACCCTTGGAGATAGTCCCCCCCCCCTTTTCTCTTTGGCAGGGATTTATATCAAGAATGAAATTTTTGTGGCTTCTCTCCTTTTTTTTACATAACTGAATTAGATCATTGTACTGATTGGAAAGGGGAATTATAGTTGGGTATGTGTTGTTTTTATCCAATGAATAATTGTTGATTACCATTTGCTTATTTATTTTTGCAATTCATCATCACACATATTCACACAAAACATGGATGAAAATTCCATAACCTTTAGGATAACACGTAGCATTTCACATTTAACATTTCTTCTAATACAGAGCAAGCTGGGTGTAATTGCACCTGTTCAAACACAAAACAAGCACAGAAGTGAAAAAAAAAAAGTGCTTGACACTCATTCTCAAACTACATAGTTTAGAGAATACACACACTGCCATCTGTTAACAATATTAATTACCAGAACAGAGATGCACAAGCCTTTAAAGGTTTAAGATTTCTGGAATACCCCTAACCATAAGTTTTGAATTTTGAGCAATTTCATAAATGATCATATTTGAAAAATATCAATCCAGGAATGATTTTCCTCAAAACAAACATTTTTTCTTCATTTCTTTGTCATATACATTGACTTTATTTCCTTAAATATACTTTTTTAAATTCGGATTAAGTATTGGAAAAAGGCTTGAAAAATTACTGAACTTAAAGTTCTTGAGCAGAATATGGGAAAGCAGACTTCCATTTCCTAGCAGAGTGAGTTGTTTGGAAGATAGAAGATGTTCATTTGGTTATGCATGATGTAGACTGATATGTGTTTTTTTTCTTCTGTCGTTTAATAGCATTTGTACACTATCACACTCCATTAGATGATCAGGCTGTAGAAATTTTTGCACAATATTTTTTTAAATCTGAGTTGTTTGAATCAAATCTTAAATAAAGATGCTTATATTTTGGTTTCATTTCTGACCATCATATATGTGAGAAAAAAATGAAACCTTTTTACTATTTTTGGAGAGTGGGACCAAAAATATTTAACAGGCATAATTCAATTTCTAAGCAATTGCCTTACCATTCACTTCAAACCAAATATCACAATGCATTATTTAGGAAAGGGATTTGCTTCATATATGCTTAAATTAAAACTACACAGCTTCCTGCTGTAATGCATTAGTGATGCATTACAAGAGGAATTTGAAGAACATTCTGCAGATCAAACAAAGCATTCATAAAGTTTTATTGTCTGTTGCTCTTTATGTGCCAAATGATTTGATTTCATTTGCTTCCTTTTCACATTGTTTATTACTGTGCCATCAAACATTTTAGGCCATTTGATCACTGGTATGCTATAGAAAACAGTTATTTTACCATTCCCAGCTATAGAAGATAATCACCAAGTCTTTTTAGTGCCTCATATACATCTGTGGTGAATCTACTAAAATTCACTAAGTGACACTTACCTGATGATGTAAGTACCTGTGGGACTTGGTGAAATTTGGACATCTATATTAATCAGTAATGGAAAGTTAAAGGATTTAATGAGTTATATCAAAGTGTAGTGAATGATTTAACAAGGACACTATGGTAAAAATCTCAAAATTGAAAATTTTGGACATAAAACTTTGACTTTTACTGGAATGATGATGAATATTCTGTATCATATATTGTCGAAATTAAAAAGCAACTTGTTCTGTGCTTTTCTATTTAAAAAATTATTAATTTTATAAAATTTCTTTATAGGCTAAAAGATGGGTGTTCCTAAGTTTTATCGTTGGATAAGTGAACGTTATCCATGTCTCAGTGAAGTTGTAAAAGAATATCAGATTCCGGATTTTGACAATTTGTATCTTGATATGAATGGCATCATACACACATGCTCCCACCCAAATGATGATGATCCACACTTCCGTATTACTGAAGAAAAAATTTTTGCTAATATTTGTTATTATATAGAATTCTTATTTAAAATGATAAAACCAAAGAAAGTTTTTTTCATGGCTATTGATGGAGTTGCACCCAGAGCCAAGATGAATCAGCAGAGAGGCCGGCGTTTCAGAACTGCAAAAGCTGCAGCTATGCTTGAAGAGGAAGCCAAAGCTTGTGGAGAGGAATTGCCTACTGAAGCAAGATTTGATTCCAATTGTATCACTCCTGGAACAGCATTTATGGCTAGACTTCAGGAAGTTTTGAAAGGGTTTGTTGTTCATAAAATCTCATCAGATAATCTGTGGAAAAATGTTCGTGTCTATTTGTCGGGGCATGAAACCCCAGGAGAGGGCGAGCATAAAATTATGGATTTCATTCGATATGAGAAATCCCAGCCAGGCTATAATCCTAATACAAGGCACTGTCTTTATGGACTCGATGCTGATTTGATAATGCTTGGTTTATGTTCCCATGAACCTTTCTTTTCGTTGCTGAGAGAAGAAGTAAAATTTGGAGGGAAAAGGAAACAGAAGCGAATAACTACTCCAGAAGAGACTACCTTTCATTTGCTTCATATTTCTCTTTTGAGAGACTATTTGGGTCATGAATTTTCCACTGTAAAAGACAAAATTCCATTTCCATTTGATTTAGAACATATTGTAGATGACTTTGTATTGATGAGTTTTCTTGTAGGCAATGATTTTATTCCTCATCTACCTCAACTTCATATTCATCATGATGCTCTACCAGTTCTCTTCCAAACTTACATGGATGTTTTACCAAAGCTGAATGGATACATCAATGAACAAGGCTACTTAAACTTGGAAAGGTTTGAAATTTTTATGACTAAACTTGCTGAATATGATTTTAAAAAATTTGAAGAAATGAATGATGATTTTCAGTATTTAGAAGGAAAATCCAAGTCAAAGAAAGAGGATGAAAGGGAAAAAATCAGTACCAGTGATGTGTTAGCCAACCTGGGATTCAGCAGCTTGGCTATCAGCGATACTGCAGAATATGATTCTTCTACTGATGAAGAAGAAAACAGTGAAGAAGAATCAACTTTGGAACTTGAGTTCAATATGCATAAAGTAGATTATTACATGAATAAATTAGATTTTGAAGTTGTTACTCCTGAAGTTCTTAGAGATCAAGCAGAGGGCTATGTTCGAGCCATACAGTGGAATCTTCATTATTATTACAATGGTGTCGTGTCATGGAGTTGGTATTATCCTCATCACTATTCTCCTTATATCTCCGATGTAAAGGGTTTTAAAAATATGGAAATGACATTTGAGCTTGGAAAGCCTTTTCTTCCTTTCCAGCAGCTTTTGGCTGTCTTACCAAAATTGAGTAAAGATCTTTTACCTGAAGCCTATCAAAAGTTGATGTGCGAAAATGATTCCCAATTAATCGATTACTATCCTGATGACTTTGCAACTGATCTAAATGGAAAGCAACAGGAATGGGAAGCAGTTGTCTTAATTCCTTTTATTAATGAGAAACTTTTATGTAAATGTTCAGAAATAGCAGACAAATATTTAACAGAAGAAGAGAAGAAACGTAACAGGCATGGCCCTCATCTTTTGTACACTTATACTGAAAAGTCATCTGGTCCTTTACGATCATTCTTACCTGGTTATTATCCTCCTACAAATGCTGTTCATGCCAAAGTAACGGAAATCAATCAAGATTTTTTCAGAGTCCCCCCTGAAAAGTTAATCAAGGGTCTTTGCAATGGCGTAGTTATGGATAAATTTATAATAGGATTTCCAACTTTGAGAACTTTGAAGCATTCTGCTAAGCTGAAGAATGAGAAGGTGAAAGTTTTCCAGATGGTCAGTTTGAAGGATAATATGATGTTGAAAATTGAAGAAAAAACTGAGGATGATATTAACAAAATATGTGAAAAAATTCTTGGAAAAATAATTTATGTGAATTGGCCCCATCTTCGGGAGGGTTTAGTCACTGCTATTTCAGATGGTATGACTCGATATTCTTGTGATAAGCGCAGCCACACTTTAAAATTTATTCAAGAAGAAATGAGCAAGGAAGATAAGAAAATATGGGAGCGAGAAGTTGATAGTGTGGAAGAATACTTGTATCAAAGATGGGGAATTTTTGCTGGACAGACAAAAGTTCTTGCACATATTAAACGCCTGTCTGGTTCTAAAATAGTTTTAACAAAGGATGGTAAAGTTAAAGAAGAAAAACAGTTTGAAAGCTCTATAACTAATTTTGCTTTGCAGACAACTGTGTCTAATATAGATGCTTTCTGTCCAGATGGTGAAATAGAAAAAACAGTTCAGGACATTTTTCACCCAGGATCAACAGTTTTTGTTCTTACACCTCAGTATTATGGAAGTACAGGAAAAGTTATTGACTGTGATCAGTTAAGTTCTAAAGGTTTTATTATAATTAATATTGAACTTGTATCTGAACCTGATTTATTACCTGTTATACAAAATCAGGAAGAGTTAATGCTGGAACAATTTATGCCTGCTTATGTTGTTGCTCAACAATTAGGCATGGAATCTCATTTTATTTCCCGCTTAACTGGGACATTTTTGGTCCAGACTAGTCCCAAAGGCAGTAGTAATCCTAATCGTGTGAATATCGGTTTAAATCTGAAATTTAATCACAAAAATGAGGAAGTACAAGGATTTTCCAAAAAAGTTGATAATCAATGGTTGTATTCAGAAGAAGCTGTAAAGATTTTAAATTCATATATAAGTAAGTTCGCTGATTTTTTTGAAAAACTCATTGGTTATTTAGGATGTGATGTAGTTTACCTTGAGGATATGTATCCAAATGGGGAAGGTTTAAAAATAATAAAAGAAATGGCAAGCTGGCTGAAAGAGCAGGCTTGTTCTAAAGCAGATCGACAGTCATGTGGAATAAAGAAGCTGGACAATGGTATTGTTTGTGCGATTGAGAAGACTGTGCAAAGTTCTTTAAAAGATGATGTATACCACATAAAAAAAGGAATATCCCCAGCTCAGTTGTATAGCCCATATATGTGTAAAGGTGTTTATATGCCTGATTCAAGAGTCTCATTTCATCTATTTGATCGTGTTGTGAACACATCTCCATCATCTAGTGTTCCACTTGGCTTAAAGGGAACCATTATTGGTATTCAGACTGCAGATAAGGAATGTGATTATATCTATGAAATTTTATTTGATGCAGAATTCACTGGAGGCATAGCTACGCCTTCAGGATCCAACAAAATATACCGGATGGCTCCGAATGCGATAATTAATATATCTCATGGTGAAAGATTAAAAAGACAAAGTAATTCTCCTTCTAAAAGTGGTAGAAATGTAATGCCAAGATTGAATAAGAATAATTTATTTGACTCTTCAATAAAGCAATTACATACAGTAGATTCATCCCCTATGCAGATTCTCCAAAAGAAATCAGCTAACAACTCAGCATCACTTCAAACCCAGCCATTTTATAAAGCAGATACAACTAATATGTTTCAGACACAGGACTCCAAATATGTGAGTCCTGTTTTTTCTCCTACATGGTCTGAAAGTAAGCAGTTTGTTACCCCGAAAGCAAATCGTTTGAGTGGTGGATATATTAACAGCTCTAATAATTTGATGCAACCAAATGCTTCAAATCACATTCATTTAAAAAATTTCTGGGCTGATTTAAAGAAAACTCCTGAATCTCATTCTTCCTCAAATAAACAAATACCCAATGTTCAACAGAATAAACATGAAGAAGGCTATGGGCAGAAAGTTTCTGTAGAGGAACTTTTCCAAGGTGCTCAAAATCATATTGAAAGTAACCAAAGCAGAAATGTGCAGAGGGAAAATGCTCCACCATCTAATCGAATGGCTGTGGCTCCTAAAGAGGCCGTGGAGGTCCTTCGACAGTTTTGTTTGGAACATCTTAAAACTCCACCAATATTTACTTATAATAATTATGGTTCAACAAGCTTATATATTGCAACTGTTAGTCTTTCTAATGGTGATAAGGTGTCCAGTATGCCTTGCTTTAGTAAATTTGACGCTGCAGCTGATGCTGCTGCTAAGACATTGGCTTCACTTCATTCCAGATTGCCTGGATTGACTATCAATCAGAATTATTTAGCTGGTATGATTCAACATGAATCAAATGTAGGTAGAATATCAGTAGCTCCTCCAGGAAGAACCCTCCAACCTGACTATCGACCATTTATATTTTGCCCTCCTCCTTATGTACCAGTTCCTAACTTTCAGCAGCCACCACCAGTACTACCTTTTAACCCTGCTTGTTTTGATGCCCCTGTTTTGAGGCATCCTCAACCTCTTCATTCTACGCATATACCAGATTCTTTTGTGAAAGCTAACCAAAGATTTTTACTAGATTCAGAGGCATGCATGCCTACTCAGCAGTTACAAACTGCATCTTTACCTTCTCAGAGCAGCAACAACAGAGCTTCATATGGTGAAAAAGATGTAGTCCATCTTCCTGGGGGAGGAACTGCTGTCATTCGCAATACAAAAGTGGGAAACACAAAATTGAATGATTCGGTGAATTCTAATATGTTTGTGCCTGCTCAAGTCATGAAGCAAGCCATTAAAACTCCTA
>JAPMOR010112408.1:3064-20352 GCA_026543865.1 Argiope aurantia
ATTCTCTATGTTTTCATGTATAGCATGAAAACATATTAAATGAATAGCATGATCAACCCATCATTATTATACTATCAGATTTAATGCATTTATATATCTTTCTAGAGTGGTAAAAGCTTTAAGGAAGGCATCATCGATTTTCATCGAAGAATAAAGCACTATGGCATCTTGTCTGATGTTGAGATATGAAGCTTCCTCAAAGCATTTTTAGCATTTTATCGAAATTCCGGAATATTCCTGTCAGGACAATTCAGATCAATAAAGATCTTCCCTGACAAGCCAATCATCTGAATGAAAACTGATAATTTCCGGAAAGCTCTACCATCTGTTCTGAAGCTTGAGTTTTGATAGATATATGAGCACTGAAATTTGTGGGTATAAATATTCATCTGTTTAATCGGTTATAGTAGCATATGTTAACTTCGAAGTAATTTACAGAATTTATAGTTGGATAACACGGAACATTGTCAAGAAATTGCATGAAATTTGAAAATGGAATTATTAATATGTTAATGACAGAATATGATGAAGCTATATTTCTTACATCATAAGCGCTTTTTGTAGAAAAAAAAATATCATAAATTAGTTTTGCATGAAAGAATATGAAATTAAATTAACATTTAACTATATCAAATGATTGTTTTTCGTAGCTTTGATTCACTCATGCTGTAATAATTTTTTTCTGTCTCTTATTATCAATTAAATTCAACCATTTTATATTATCATTAGCTATTAATTTCTTAATTATAATGAATACTGTATGTTTTCATTTATTTTAATTCTAAAAAATTATTAATCGATAATAGCCAAAAAATTTATCTACTGCGATGTCAAAGAAGTATCTTTATATATTTATCATATATTTTCTTATTTGCTTAAATTTACAGTACTGTGCGAATTAATTGGGACAAACATATTTTTTAAGATAATTGTTCCTTTCTGGGGGATTTTCTGCTTCAAACCAGTTTCAACTGTATTTTCTTACAACGTGTGACTGCTCTTGACTATTCCAAATTGGTTTGACCACGTGATCATGACATGTCAACATTTTTCCTCTTCAGTTGCTGTAAGAAGTGGTCGCTTGTATCAATTGATGTGTATTTAAATAATTCTTTGATGTATATTTAAAAAATGGATATTATTCCCAGGGAAAGGAATACAATTGTTACTCTTAGTCAGAATACTTCTATGACTGTGAGGGATAATGCTGCAGCAGTTGGAGTTGGAAAATCCAATGTTTCTAGGATTATTAATCAGCAAAAGAATTTTGGCACAATGTCTCCGAAACGAAAGAGCAAATGTGGACGCAAACGCAAGACCACACCTCGAGCAGCCAAATTTTTTGTACTAAATAGTACAATGCATCCTTACAAAACCAGTAGAGATCTTCAGAGAGAATTATTAGCTACTGGTGTGAGTGTGGAGTCATCGGCAGTTCGACAAAGGGTTATTGAAGCTGGGATATTTGCAAGAAAACCAATCAAAAAACAGTTATTAACATCTGCAATGAGGAAACACCGTTTGGATTGGGCCAAGAAATATCAATCCTGGACTGCACAATATTGGACGAGGGTGCATTTCTTGTGCAAGGGTTTCGACGAAGATTTGTCAGGCAAAGTGGTGGAGAACCCATCAGGGAACAACATCTTATTCAAACAATTAAGCATTCTCAGAAACAGATGTTTTGGGGTTATTTTAATTCTGGAGGACTTAGGAGTTTAGAACCAGTTGCAGGGATGATGAACTTTAAACAATGCATTTCTATAATAGTAAGTAAAATCATGCCTATGATGCAAACTTTCTCTGGTGGGTTTGGTATCTTTCAACAAGATCTTGCTCCATGCCCTATTTATAAGCTAACAATGATTTTCTTTTCAAAAACCGAAAATAACGCAAATTTGATTGGCCTGTTAATTCTCCTGATGTAAATCCCATCGAAAATTTGCAGAGCATTGTGAAGAGACGTCAGAGTAAAATGGACTGCTCAACAAAGAAAACTATGATTGAGAATGCTTTAAAAGGTTAGTTTCGTGATGAAGAGATCAAAAATTTATGTTCTAATTTAGTCGAATCCATGCTAAACCATGTACAGGATCTCATTAAAGCTAGAGGAGGACATATTTTGCATTAGATTGCTATCAATGCATGCAAGTTAACCTATACCAATTAAACAACATTTGTGAAAAATTTTGTGTTTGTCCCAATTAATTCGCACAGAACTGTACATGTCATTTTGATTCTGATTAGTTCAATTTGAAATAAAATACAAGGGATGTTCAAATTAAAAGTTAAGAAACGACACTGGGGGTATAAATGAAGAATTTATTCAAAATATACACCATAGGCCTGAGCAGAACAATCCCATTGATTAACGAGCCGAAGAATTCCTTGTTCCCAGAATTCCTGTGGCCTTAACGAGTCCCAGTCCTTCACAGCGTCCTTGAGTTCGCCGTCAAGGGTGTTGAATTCCTCGAGCACAGAAGAAACATTAACCCCGATGTGTACAATGAGATATCCGAAGACTACACAGGTCCATCAAGAATAAAAGACCGGAACTACTCACGGAGGGTGTCATGGAAGGAGACGGACGCTCAAATGACTCGAGAAGTTTCAAGAGTACTAGTAAATATCCATGAAATCAATATTTTCATAGCAAGTTTATGCAGGAAATTAATCAACACTGTAGGATTTACGTCAGACTTACAAAATCTTGAAAGATACCCTGACATGTGTACTGAAGACGACAGTTGAGATGATGGCCTTTACATGTCCGGGTTATATTTAGGATAAAAAGGATTGTTTAGAGGAATTCAATAGATGAATTTCTGACTATCAAGATAAATTAAAGAACTCAGCATCCTGCATTAAGAGAGATTGCACAGCCCATGAAGGAGACAAGAACCTATGCACATATATTAAAAATCAGAATTCAACAACGTAACTTCATTGCATTAACCTTCATAGACACCCTTGAACATCTGAGGGAAAGTAACTTCGAGCATACAACACAATTCATTGATGACAACACTAAACTCCAAGAAATTTAAGCTGACATCAGGAAAAGAGAAGAGGAACTAGACGACTTAGGCCCGTGCCCGATCCATAATTGTGACAAACACACACCAGAAAATGTAGATCAGCCCCTTAAGAAAGCAAATAAGAAGCATACAGAAAAAAGAAGGAGATCAATAGAAAGCACAACAATAGAAACAGCCAACAAATTCCAAATTCTAGAAGAGGAGGCCCAACAACCAAAGAAAGAATCTCCCCCAATACATCTAAAATTAACGGAAGTCTACAACCTAATATTGCAAGAATATGTAAGAAATTTCCAGGCACAGATAATAAGCTCTCCAATGGATGCATCAAAATAATAACGGCCTCTGAGACGTTCAGACTAGGTATCATAGAAATTCTAAATAATAAGAACAAATAATACATTATTTCAGAAGATCCTACCATCAGACCCATTAATTATCAAGGGATTGCCAGGAACTTACGACAAAGCTGAACTTAAAAGAGAAATAGAAGAACTAAATTTCACTACAGGACGTATCTCGCAATTAAAGAACTTCAGAACTCAGACCTTCCATCCCATTTTTCTAGTTGAAATCAAGAAAGTAGGAAACTACAATAACATCTATAACGTTAACCACCTGTCCTACATGAGAGTTAGGATCGAAACGTACAGGAAACCAGCTAAAGCCACGATGTGTTTGAGATGTTCAGGCTTCTACCACAGCAAAAGGAATTGCAGGTGCAATCCGCGCTGCATTAAATATAATGGAAAACACATGACGGCTGAACGCAACATCAAGGAAAAAATCCCAGAGCCTGTCTGCATAAATTGTAAAGAGATAGGACATCTGGCTTCATGGAAGGGATGCCCTGCTTATCTATCTACATCAGCTACAAGATACAGAAGATCATACGCTGAGACCATCAGAAAAAGAATTCTGGAAAATAATCCCACCTCAACTGAAATCCTAACAACATCACAACAGAGATCCAGAAACCAGCGAAAACCTACCGAGTATACTACAAATACAACAGCTCATAACTTCCCACCCCCACCCCCACACAGACAACCCAGAAATCATAGAAGCTTTTAAAGAAATCAAGAAATTATTAGTTGGATTTCCAGGACTCCTGAAAATAGCAACCAAGCTAAAAGAATCCAAGTCAAGAGAAGAACGGAAACTTATCCTCCTGAATGCTCTACTTGACTAAGTCACAGCTCTCCCGCCCACCTGCATCAGGCAAGATTCTGATTAGCCGCACTTGAACAATAGAAAATCCATCACCAGAAAACTCATACTGATCAACACTTCTCTCTAAAACCTCCGTTCACGCCCACCACAGTTCCTGTTACCCCTGATTGGCCAATGACGAACAATAGAATATACTGCTACCCTCACTCTTCCCCCGAGAAATAGATGACTCCTGATTGGCTACTACAACGCTCTCCCTCTCTCCTACGCCCATGTTCATTGACTCTTCGACTAGTACTCTGTTCCATCTCACCAGTAATGCTGAAAGCCAAGGGCATTCATTATACGACTCCAAATTTTTAAGTCACCAGGACCTTGGAGATAGCCTTGTTACGCAAGACGGGTGCTCCAACAATTCTTCCATCTCTCACGGAGGGTGTAGTTCTGCTCCATGACAAAGCGCGTCCACACGTCTCTAGGGTCACACACGTGGAAATGGACAAGTTCAAGTAGGAACAGCTCGAACATCTGCCCTATAGTCCAGGGATATCGCTCTGCGATTTTCATGTGTTTAGTCTCCTGAAAAAACATCTGAAAGGAAAGCGCTTCAACTCGGACGGCGAATCATTGGACGGTATGAAGGACTGGGTCTAATCACCACCACAGATATTCTGGGGACAAGGAATCCTTCGGCACATTAT
Organism: Argiope aurantia; assembly: GCA_026543865.1. Classification (NCBI taxonomy): domain Eukaryota; kingdom Metazoa; phylum Arthropoda; class Arachnida; order Araneae; family Araneidae; genus Argiope; species Argiope aurantia. Next base: position 7,977 of record JAPMOR010112408.1, read on the forward strand.
TCAATTCTATCTTTGTGCTCAGACCTACGGTTATACTTTGAATAAAGTATTCATTTATACCCACAGTCTCTTTTCGTACCCCTTTTCATTTGAACATCCCTTTACTTTGTCGATATTTTTTTCTAAGAAATTGCATATGAAAACATTACTGTCATGTATATTAAAATGTTATAGTTATAAATCAGGGCTCAAGATGTCTAACATAAACAAAATGTCTGTAGAATCTTTAAAAACAAAAAGGGACTTAATTTACCATTTAATCAATTGCAAATTAATTATAAATTCATTAAAAATATGTACATGAGAAACTGCATTAATAAAAACAGTAGTATAATGAATATACATTGCAAAAATATTTGCTAAAAACTACTATAATATTCAAAAAGAACTTGAATAAAAAAAACTATGAAAGTACAAAGCAATTTCATTTTTTATTAAACATTAATTATCGAGTATACACGAGATGTAATAAAAATAATTGAATAAATTTCCCCTCTACTTTTATATTTTATTGTAACTTATCTTCTCAAATGTTTCGTTTTCTCTTTGATTTCCCTTCAATTCCAAAATCCCTTTCCCAAGTGAGATGGGTACATGGGCCCTAATATAATAGCTGAAGCATCGCCGATAATTATAAAAACATTGAAAATATTACTTTGTATAAAGTAAGGAGATATTCGAGAAGAAAGTCATTAGAATAATGAAAACCAATATTTATGGATGGATTAAGACATTCTTTCATAACGCTTTGAAAATTTATATTGAGTTCCTTTCAATAAATTTTACATTAACCTACTGGTCAAGCATTCATTGATTCTCTCCAATGTAGCGTTAACTAAGCACAATGATTTGTTTCAAAAATAAAATACATATTAATCGCTTAAAATAATTTCTAAAAATATTCGTACTGCACTATCGTCATAATTTATTAAACATCATTCTTTAAATAATTACCATTACTATTATGGAAGACATATAAATTTCGTATCACAAAACATTTCTTTCAAAAAACTTATAATCATTTTTTTTTTCAAAAATAAGGATTTGTGTAATATATTTTGCACATGAAACACACACACACACACACACACACACACACACACACATACACACACACACACACACACACACACACACACACACACAATAATTTTTAATATATTTATTAGAAATGTGTATTGAACCTTTTCAAGTAGAATTTTATTCGTTGTCAAGGAAAAATTAATTTTTTATTTAATTCAATTGCCTACATAGGTTAAATATTTTAGTTAAAATTTTTAAAGAAGTATATCTAATCACATTTCATTCTATATTCTTACTCGCGAAATAAATTGATATCCATAGGGTGCGTTATGTCACGTTTGCGATTCCAAGTATTATTCTCGATATTACGAAAAATTCCTTTTGCAGCGTGCTAATGGGAGTTAATAGATTTCAGTAGGAGGCGATTGAAACTAAGTCTAAAGCCGACTTAATCAAAAGGCGAAATTGTCATAATGTGCTGCTTTTACAAATAAATCTCGGTATCTTCGATTTCCAGTTAAATAGGACTGTTGTTCTTTGTCTCTGCATTTCTGGGTCAGTCGTTAAAAGTAATCTAATAACCGACTCATTCCGAGGAAACTATCCAATTTTAAAAAAATAATATATACTTTTTTAGCCTGAAACAACGAATTGGTAGTTATTTACCGATTAGATCCACTTTCTTGATCCAGGCAACAAGTGTGATTTATTTAACAGAAATTTCCTTGGATTGCGTTCCATGTGAAAATTTATAAATTATTATATCTTATAGATTTGCAGTTATCGTACAATTCTTTTTTGAATGTTATCACTCCATCCGTAATTTTTTTCATTGATTTTTCAATTGATCTCTGTATTTGTCCAATGTTTAAGATTATCAAGCCGTGCATTTTTTAAAACGAATAATACATACATATAGGATTAAAATAATATGAAAAAACTTTTTGGGAACACATATAAAAAAAAGTAGGCGTTTATTCCCCAAAATAATATTTTTATTTATTTGTGTAATTTTTTAATCAATATTTCAGTTGATTAGTGCATTAGTCCAGCGTTTAAGATTAAGAAGCATTGAATTTATAAATTAAATAATTCATACATATTAAATTAAAATAATATGAAGAACTTTTTTAGAGCACACATAAATAAAAGCATGCGTTTGTTCACGAATAATATTCTTATTTATTTGCTTAACCCTCACTTAAATTAAAACAATAATATAGTAATTGAAATAACTAACATATGGAATAATTCATCTGATAATATGAAAATTTTATGAGAATCTAGTTACTTAATAATTTATCTTCAAATGTCTCTCTGAAGTTGCAAAAAAGGACATTTCTCCTAATTCAGTGTTGTAACTTTGCTTCCAAACTTTTGAAATTAAAATAAACTCCACGAATTTCAACACCAAAATTTCAACATTCCAGAATCAGTAACCAGTAACCTCAGTGAAATGAGAATCTCCTTTCGACAGTAGATTGAAAAAGAGAATAATAATTTTTTTTTATTTATTGAAATAAAATTTGTGTTCATGTCAATAATTGTCGCCCCATGTATTTATGATCAATTGTGTTTACGGATATCCCTTACAAACTGCTGTCATCCATCAAGACTTTCGCAAATCCCTTTCTTCGTATGCAAGCACTCCAATATTGCTCACATATGAAATTCACTTCATTCTGTAATGGATTTCATCAATCAATACCCAAGGCGCCTGTAAATTCAATTTGATTTGGTTTATTAGATCAAATTTATATGCAGAAAATGCAGGACGGTTGTTTAAATGCAAAATTTTAAAGTGTGCCTATATGCTGACAAAAGATTTAAAATATTTTTATTTACTATTAAAAAAGATAAAAGAAAAGTGTGAATAAAGTCTTGGCATATATAAAGAAAAAACAATTAAACTAAATTAACTCGAAAATGGAACACGGATTTTTTTCAAAGTATCGTGATTATTTGGTGAGATGATAGACTTTTTTTTATCGTACCTTCATCTAATAATAATAATGTTAATAAGTAATAAAGATAAATCTAGTTCTTCTAAGAAAGGGAACTGTTCATAATATGATTTAATATAATAAAATTTGAACAGATATAATGTTGATTAAAAGAAAGGTATTTTAGAAAGGATAATTGAAATTTTCTTTACCATAAACTATAAAAAATATCATTCCTCGTATTTCTATTATTTGTTGTTATTGACAACTTAGCCTTTTTAAGCATTTAGAATTGTTTTCCCTGGCTATAGTTTCTAGCCTAAAAAGTTTGATAAAGAAAAGTCTATCCTCCCCCCGCCAAAAGAAATGTGCTCATAATTATCTATCCACGCCATAAATACTAATTTAGTAAGTAAGTTAGTAATTTAGTAAGGCCTTCAAAAGTCAACACTGTTGATTTAGTCACCTTCATCAAGATCCGTTTCATAGCTCCAATATTGGCCTCCCATAATCCACCGAAGTGAGGAGATGCTGGAGGTATGAAGTTCCACACTATACCTTGCTTGGCACAAAATCTTTGCACGGAATCCTACATATTTACATGCTTTTAGTAGGGAATCCAAAATATTTTTTGCGTCCTTAAAATTAGTGGCATTATCACTCCATATGATTGAAGGTTTTGACCGCCTAGCTATGAATCTCCTAAGAGAAGGTAAAAAACTCTCAGTAGTCAAATAAGACACTACTTCAAAATCGGTAGCTCTTGTCTAAAACATATGAAAATAGCAATGTATGATTTTAAAGTCACTCTAGATCTTTTCAGATTAGGCTTAGTTATTATGGGACCAGCGAACTCAAGTCCCACCTTTTCAAATGGTCGAGATGGGATAACTCGGTCCCTGGGCAGGTCGCCCATCATTTGGTTAATAGTTTGACTTCTAGCTTTGAAACAAGTCGAGCATCTAGTTATCAGACGTCTGACTCGATCTTGTCCAGAAAGTATCCAGTATGATTAGCGAATAAAGAAAAGTGTCGTCTGCGTGCCTGAATGTAGAGATATTTTGTTAAAATGTTATATGATAAAATCTGTGAAATCGTGCGACTTGGGTAAAAGCAATTGATGCTTCTGGTTATCTGACAGATTTGAAAATTTTAATCTTCCCCAACTCGTAGCAGCTCATCTTTGTCAAGAAACGGATTTAGAGATAAAATTTTACTATTCTTCGGAATTTGATGCTTTAATTGTAAACACTTTATTTCAGACATAAATTCATATCATTTGGCATATTTTACTAACATTTTTGTAGCATTTTGTATTTAGATAGCACTTAAATAATCTTTCTTTCTATTAGAAATATTAATTTTACAGTTATTAATAAATCTTAAACACCATGCAATGATTCTAACTAATTTGTCAAATGAAGAATATTTTTTTTAATTAAATCGTTCTCTGAAGGGCACTCTACAGCTGTTGAAGTTAAAATAGCTCCTCTACAAAGCTCATAATTTTTTATGTTTTCAATATTTAACTGTTTGACAGTTTCAAAGATTTGGGCCCAGAGTGTTCATTCTGTGCTAACCAATCAGGACCATGCCACCAAAAATCACTATCTCGAAGTTCGGTTGCCGACATACCTCTCGATATCAAATCGCCAGGATTATCCTTTCCAGGACAATGACACCAATCTTTTGGGTCAGTAAAACTTTGCATCTCTTGAACTCTATTTTTCACAAATGGTTTAAATCTGCTAGGAGTGCCCTTGATCCAAAAGTAAGTGATAGATGAATCGGTCCAGAAGTAATGAGATAATGGATATTTTAGAGCTTTGGAGATTTTATTACTCAATCTAGCTACCAACAGAGTACTCATTAACTCAAGTCTATGTATCGAAATTGTTTTTAATGTTGCCTAGTAAAATTAAAAAAAAACTACTAGTAAAACTCTTTCCGTCCTTTAATGCTATTCGAAAATACACAAACGCTCCATAAGCTTTCTTAGAGGCATCTGAAAAACGGTGCATTTGAATGTTATCTATTTCAGTGGAATGAGTATCCCCAAAATAGTAACGGGATATATTGAAAGTATTAAATTCTAGAACTTCTTCACACCATTCATTCCAATCAGTGTTTAATTTCATTGGGAAACGCTCATCCCAGTCCATACCCAAACACCACAGTTCTTGTATTAAAATCTTTAATCTAATTATAAATGGTCCAAGAAACACTATAGGGTCAAAAATACGACCTTGCAAGGTATATCTTTTAGTGTTCATTCGTTTCGAGAGAAAATGTATTAAACTTTTAGCATCGAAATGAAATAAATCACGGTCGAGGTTCCATACAACTTCTAGTACCTTAGGAGGCATGAAAGTTTCGTTTTTAGGCTCAATGGATGGACCAATGTCCATTCCAATATCTTTCCATCGATCACGCAACTCGAATGAATTAGTTTGCCGCTTTATTAAAATCATACTTGCATCCTTAAAAATCTTAACACTTTCTAAGCTCGTTTTTAAAGCCTCCTACATTTTGATACCATTAATTAAGGCATCGACATATAAAGAATTATTTAGAATTGCACAAGTTTCAGGAAAATTATCCACATACCTTTTCAAGTGATGCTTGATTGTTGAAGCTAGAAGGATTGGGCTTGAACTTACCTCGAATAAAACAAGGGTCATTCTATATATTGTTACGAATCCGTAATACTGCTTCCCAGCATAGTTGGTTCCAGCATTGTAAAGAATGTTTTACAGTCATCTATATTGGGCGGAGTCTGGTCGCGTCGGGGGTACCAGAGCTTGACAACAAAATTGGCGACCGTTTGGCGACATAGCGACGAATTTGGCGACTTTGGCGCCAAAATAGATTATACCCGAAACATCGAGAATTTTCCCGATCCGTCCAGTAGGAACCGATATACGCCTCGAACGTTCCTGATTGGTTGAGAGGCTTCTAGCCCCGCCTTCTGAGACCTATAAAAGGGGCTGCAGCTGCCAGACAGGGGGTCCGAGTCGGAGAAGTCGAAGACAGAGTAGTCGGAAGCGAAGGAGTCAAGCTAGTGCTGAACTGAGCTGTGCGCTACTGTTTACAGTAGATCCTTGCTGTATGCTGCTGTGCATGCTGTTGTATGCTACACGTCTCGGTTGAAGATAATCGTCTTCTGTGCTATATATAGTTGTCGTTTTTGTGCTCTCCTGTGTGTCTTCGTGTGAATAAACGTTGTTGTTTTTATTCTACCTCTGCCTGCTGATTGAGCGTTCTCCACACCATATAACTTCCACTATCCAAACGAACCCCGGTAGAATTCCGTAGCAATATCATCAAATTGTGTTCTTCAGAGCCATCTGGTTCATGCTCGCAAAAAAATCTGGTCGCATCTCGATACTCTTCATTAATTTCTATCTGGAGGAATGCCTGCTTTATGTCAGCTGTGAATGCTATAGGATTTTCACTAAATCTAATCAAAAGAAGAAAAATATCAGGGTTTAAATTTAATAAAATATGTAAATAATCGTTCAAGGATAATTGTCCTTTCACATGGGAAGAACGCATCAAAAACGATTCGTATTCTACTTGTCGTCTTCTCCTTACGAATCACTGCTCTATGAGGCAAATAAAATGTCAGTTCGTTCGTCTTTTTATTCAACCCACACGTACGTTGTTCAATAATGTTCTCCTTTAGGTACTCATCCAGAACCGTTTTGTATTCAGTGAAAAGCAAGAGGTCATTAAGAAATTTTGCTTTTAAACTAAAAACCTTTTTTGAACAAATTTACGAGTATCGTGTAACTGTTCCTTCTTACCAGATTTCCACGGGAGTTTTACGTTGTATCTGTTATTAGAGAAAGTCATTCTTGATTTAAATTTCTTCATAATTGCATCGTCAAAAATATTTTTATCAGTATCAACCTCAACGCCTAAGTTTTCTAACTCTCAAAATTTTTTTAATTGATCCGATATCATTTTTTCTTTTACTATAATTTTCATTTCCAATATCTGATTTGTCATATCAATTTTTCCTTGGAGGTACCTATTGTAGTAACAACTCAACTTTGTATCAGATAAGCGACAACTCAACTGTTATGTTTACTCAAGAATCCCAATTGTAGCATGCAGTAATAAAACGGTTACGTTGCTAGCTCTTAATATGCATCTTAGTTATTTATTTGTACTTAATTAATTGCTTTTTGTTTTACCCATCAATAGTATTTATCGATAACCTTAACAGGTTATGGGCTCAGCGTGTTTTAAATCTGCTTGAATTTAATATATGCTAAAATTTTTGAAAAGCGAAGTGAACCGTGTGCTAGGCCTAACAGCGAGACGCTATGGATTTGAAAGTACAAATCGACAAACTGGAAGGTGCGGTAAATTGGAGCAAATTGAAGTGGCAAATGAAAATGCACTTTAAAAAATACGATCTCACATCAATTAATGATTGAACTAAAATTTGTTCGGTCGCTGTAAACGGCGATGTTAGTGCGGATGAGCACGTGAAGAAAGTGGTTGGATGGCGGCGTGGTAAGGCTAAGACAGCCGCGCTTATTGCAAGTACGTTGAACGCTTCTGTAGCCGATTTAGTGATGACGTACTCGAATGCAAAGGACATTTAGGACAAATTAATTAGTGTTTTTGAACAAAGCAATATTCAGAATTTATTGATGACACAATTGTTTCAAGTCGGTACTAAGATCCTAATGACAATGTTGCTACACGTGCATCTAAAGTTGAAAGAATCTACACGGATATGAACAGTGAATTAAATCGTATTGGATCAAGTAATATTCCAGAATAATTATTGCATGGAAAAATATTGCTTAATGTGGGTCCAGAATTTCAAGAATTCAGCAATGTTTGGGAGTCTCTAGACTCTGATAAACGAACAACCAAGAATCTTGTTGAAAAATTGTGTACAATTGAACAACGTGTTAAATCTAACGCTGCTGTGGATTATGGCGCATTTGCAGCTCGTGTGCTGGTTTTAAGCAAAAACCTGTGAAAATGGGGAAATACTTACTGAAAGTACTCCTGTAGGTAATAAATCTAGTAATTTCAAGCAAAAGAACTGTTTTAAATGTTGTTCGAATACACATCTTTGTAAGGACTATCCTAAGAGAAAGTCAAATGTCTCAAAGCATAATAAAGGTGCATTTGCCGCTAGTGCAGACAGTACACATCCTGATGTTTGGTTCTGTGATTCTGGTGTTTCACATCACATGACTGCTAACAAACAGTACTTTACTTCGTACAAACATTTTCCTGTGCCTATTGAGGTATCACTTGCTGATAATAACAAGATCTATGCATATGGATCTGGCAGAATAAACATTGAAGTTTGTATTCAAGGTAAATTGTATGATGCTCACATGGAAAATGTCTGATATGTCCCTGATGTGAAACGGCACTTCTTCTCTGTACAACAGGCCACCAAACATGGAGTTGAAGTAAAAATGACCAAAAGGTATGCTGAATTTTTTCGTAATGAGGAACTTGTTGCAGTTGGATTCTGGAGAAATGGCACATACATTATGTCTATCAGGGTTGTTATCCCAGCAAATCCAGCTGAAATAAGTATTGCTACAGAGACTGAATCTTTGCAGCTATGGTATGAACGCCTTGGTCACCAAAATAAGTGGCACGTTCGAAAGCTGCTAACTGATATAGGCATATCTGTAAGTCATGCAGCGAAAAGTTAATTTTGAGATGGATGTGCTATTGGAAAAGCTCATTGAAAACTCTTCAAGTCACGTCCCTATAGAACGATGTTAATTGGTGAAATCATTAATGCTGATGTTAATGGCCCTATGTCTGTGGGCTCCTTCAGCGGTGGAAGATATTATGTTTGCTTTAAAGATGACTATAGCAAATATCGTAGAATCTTCTTTTTAAAAAAGAAAAGTGATGTTATTTGTTGTCTACGTTTCTCAATGAAGCGACTAATCTTGGCCATGTTATAAAAAGTTTCCGTTGTGATGGAAGAGGAGATTTTGACTGTGGTGAAGTTCAAAAGATATTTGCTGAAAAAGGTATAACACTAACTCTTAGTGTACCATACTCGCCAGAGCAAAATGGTACAGCAGAGAGGGAAAACTGAACAATTGTTGATCTGGCTCGTTCTATGCTTCCAGCAAGTGCATTGCCTCGGTCACTCTGGGCTAACGCATGTGACACCGCAGTGTATCTACTAAATCACACTGGTTTATCACCAGATGAAAGCAAAAGTCCTCATGAGCTTTGGACTGGTGAGCCAAAAACTAAACTTGACCACCTGAAAGTATTTGGAATCGAATTCTATTCACATATTTAGAAGTAAGTTTGAAGACAAAAGTGTTCATGGTCATTTTGTGGGGTATGTAAACAAGAAAGATGGATATAAGATCTATCTGCCTTCTCGGAAGAAAATCATAAAATCTTGAGATGTTGACTTCAAACCAGAACGTTTGTGCACCACTTCTGTGACAGTGGAGGTGGAGGAAGACTTAACTGAAAGGTATGGAGTGAAGAACGTAATCTATCCGAAGAACAAGAGCCTTTTAGAAAATCTGGAAGAAGTCGAAGCTCTCCTGCATGGATGAAATCCGGAGAATATCTGATGGCAATCATAGCTGCAGTAGAAGAATTTGAAAACAGTGAAAATCCATCCACATATTCTGAAACTCTTCGTCAAGTGAAAGTGACCTGTGGCTAGAAGCAATGAAAGAAGAAATAAAATCCCTTCATGAAAATGAAACATGGGAACTAGTTGAGAGACCCAAAGATTCTAAAGTTATCAATTGTCGATGGGTGCTGAGGAAGAAATTTAATTGAGATGGTACTGTGGAACGACACAAATCTCGTCTTGTAGCCAAGGGTTATGCCCAAAAAGCAGGCTTTGATTACGACGTGACATTCAGCCCTGTTGCAAGATATGGCACCGTGAAAGCTGTTCTTGCTGTGGCGGTAAAAGAAAATTTGTACTTGCAGCAGTTTGATGTAAAGACTGCATTCTTGTATGGAACCCTTAAGGAGGAAGTGTCCATGACATAATCAAAAAGCTTCAATAATAATAGTGGGAGAGTCTGTAAATTGCATAAAAGTTTATATGGACTCAAACAAGCTTCCCGTTGCTGGAATCAGTGCTTTATGAATTTTATGAAAGATCAGGAACTGGAAGTTAGTACAGCTGATCTCTGCTTGTTTATCAGACACAGAAATGAAAAGAAACTCCTTGTTGTTATCTATGTAGATGATGGCCTTGCTGCTGTGACAGACAAAATTGAAGTGGAGAAGTTCATGAGTCAACTTGGTCATTTCTTTCAGATCATTAGAGGTTCATAGAACCAGTTTCTGGGTATGTGCATAACAAGATTGAATGATGGTTCAATTTCTGTAAATCAGTGTGCCTATCTGAAAAAAGTTCTCTCAAAATTTCATATTGACTCCGCCAATTCAGTGTCAACTCCAAGCGACAAAAGCTTTGTTTTTGATGACACAGAAAACAAACTGACAGGGAAAGAAGTCCCTTATCCCCAGGCGGTTGGCAGTCTCATGTACATTGTAACTGCTACAAGACCTGATTTAGCTTATGCTATAAGCATTGTGTCTGAAAATCTTGAAAATCCCAGGATATCAGATTGGTATGCTCTAAAGCGAATCTTTAAATATCTAAGAGGAACTGTAGATTTTGTCTTGTTATATCAAGCAAAATGTCATCCGAATGAGCTTGAAATGTACAGCGATGCTGATTATGCAGGTGATTTAAAAACAAGATGCTCAAGAAGTGGAATGGTCTCTAAATTTTCATGTGGAGCCCTCTCGTGGATGAGCCAAAAGAAGAAGAATGTGGTATTATCCACTACAGAGGCCGAATATGTTGCTGAGAGTGAGAGTACTAAAGAACTAATCTGGCTGAAACATCTGCCCAGTGACATAACAAATCTCGAAACTCCCTCTCTTCTGGTAGATAATGATAGTGCTGTGAAACTCACCAAGAATCCCGAATACCATAAACGGTCAAAGCACATAGATGTCCGTTATCACTTTGTGCGAGAAAAATTCATTGATGATGAACTGTTCATCGAGCATGATCCTGGTGAAATGCAATTAGCAGACATCATGAATAAACCATTGCCTAGTGTTAGGTTCAAAGAACTGTGTACCTTGTTAGGACTGTTTTCATTTAATAGTCTTGTGAATGAATGTTAATTAAAAAAGTTGGGGCTTGTGGAGGAAGTATTGTAATAACAACTCAACTTTGAATCAGACAAGTGACAACTCAACTCTTATGTTTACTCAAGTATCCCGATTGCAGCTTGCAATAATAAAACGGCTACGTTGCTAGCTCTTACTATGCATCTTAGTTATTTATTTGTACTTAATTAATTGCTTTTTTGTTTTACCCATCGATAGTATTTATCGATAACCATAACAGAACCAACCAAATAAAGTTTCAGTGGCTACAAGCTTATCCTTTAACCTTTTTATTCTACTAGTAACTATATCATAATAGTAATCAACACACACTAAAAGCACAATTTTGTTATTTCTAAATTCATAGCAATTAGCAAACTGTAATCCTTTTAATTGTTTTTCCTTTTATTGTTTCATTTGGTGCAAATAAATTAGTTCTAATACTTCCATTTCAATATTTAAAGTCGGTTTATTGCGATTCTCTAATTTAATTGGTTATGTGTTTTGTTACAATTTTCACACATATCTTTTTTGCTACAGTTTTTATTTCAATGATTTTGTTCTAGACATAAGAAACAACGACCTTGTTTTCTTAAAATATCCTTTTTACATCAACTATTAAACCCTCACTAAGTTCTGAAATATGTTTATCATTGCAATATACACATTTTTTCTCAACAACTGGTGCTAAATATTCATGAGTTTTTGACGAATTATTATTCCACGGAATGCGAATTCTATTATATTGTCTGTCATTTGTAAAATTTTGTCTATCGCATGAATTATTTTGATTGTATCTAGGATTTTTAAAATCAATGTTATGAGTGACGGGTATTTTTTTTCTTTCTCCTTTCCAACCCCTTAGCAAAATAGACGATTCTCGACATTCTATTTCAATTTTCAAAAATTGTAACAATTCCATAACACTGAATTTATTTTCTTACGTTTTTTCTAAGTGTTTTCTATTGAAATCTAAAATTAGATCCTCGGGTATTAATTTAAGGAGAATCGGCTAAAGCAAATGGCCATATATTCCAGATGTAACGTTAAGTGACTTTAAGCTTCTGATTTGTATTTTACAGATGTCATATAACTTTCTCAGTCCAACTATATTACTTGAATCATTTACAGGATAAAGATTCAACAGTTTTGACATATGAGCATTAATAACGAGCTCATTTCTTCCAAATCTTTCTTTTAATAACATTAAAGCTGTATCATAATTTCCATACAGCTTT
>JAPMOR010112408.1:29315-43827 GCA_026543865.1 Argiope aurantia
TTCGAGATTTAGTTTTGCTACTTGAATGCAATTTCATATCGAAAAGTGAAAGCAATGTGTTGTACTCATGAACGACAATCAAAAATTTTGTAAGAGAAAGATTAACAGCAAAATTATTGGAACGACATTTCTTGCATAAATGTATTTAATAATAACACTTTGAAATATTTTGCTTCTTTAATATTGAATACAGTCAAAGTTTTATTTTATAAGAGCCTGCATTTCCACCCCGCTTCTAGATTATTTACTGAAAAAGAGCATGTTTTAGTTTAAAAAGTTAAAAAAAATCATTTTCATTCCAGTCATCTTTCAAAAATCAAATGCTGCATTCATTTTATATTGATTTACATTTATTTTATATGAGGCTATTATACTAAAGCAATAAACTTCCTCAGAGATGAATTTTCTGTTTTTAATATGCATAGACATGCCTCCCCTTTGTTTGGCATACAGACGGATGTACAAAAAGAACACGATAGTTTCTTCTTTAAATCTGCTTGGTTGGGGAGATATTGATACATTTCCCCAGAGAGGCGAAACGAATTTAATTCACTTACAAATGCTTATTTCTTTATTCTTGAAATGATTGATTCCTTTTGAATAGATTACATCGTATGCCATAAAACACCTCAGAGTATTTCGCAAAAAAGTAGGTCAGTTATTCATTATGCAAGTACAGAATGCCTCGTAAATAAGATAATGCAAAATTTTTTTTATGCCGTAGATTTGATTTGGATTTTTTTACTTCGATGTTTTGTATTTTCCAAGGCATAAAAAATAAGTAAAATGTAAACAATAATAGATATTCAGGAGGTTTTTCCTCCTGTGTTAAATTGTTCCCAGAGTGAGAATTTCCTGACATTTACAGCTTTTGTGATTTATCTTTATTGCTACTCTAGCTTCAAGTAAAAATAAACTGAAACATCAAAAACCGTATTCTAAAGTCGAATTTCAACACAGAAAGATCGTCCAAAAGGTTGGTGTTTTTTTTCTGATATTTAATATTGCAGCAAGAATATGAACAGATTATATTATTAATTGTTCAAAAATTGTACAAAAAATTAAAAAATATATATATACAAAAATAAAAAATAGATATATGTTTATTTTTTATATATTTTTAGAGATTTCAGATATTTGTCAAAGATTTTTTATATATTTTATATATAATTTCATGCATATATGCTTTATGTTAATTATGCATTACTGAGCTTACACTTATTTACTTATAGAAAATGACAATCATGATTAAATTTTATTATATCTATTAATTATATTCATTTTTATAAGTACATAAATAGTGAACATCATATAGCCAATTTTAATTTCAAATTTGAGAGCGTACCAGTCTAAAATAAAATGTTTTACATTGTTTCAGGCTATAAATAGATTGTTATTTTGTTTATTGAATGTTCTATTGACATAGTTGATAAAAAATATTAAAATAATTAAAGTCTTTCATCTTATTGCATTTGTGAACTTTAACAGGTCATAAAATGAGGCTTAGAAGCTTCTTGATAATAGAAACCCTGAAATAACTGATCCAATATTTCATTATATTATCCTTCTAAAAATTTTTTCATTATAATTCCCATGTAGGTCGTTATCGCTTTTATTTTCCCAGCAATTATTGTTTTATGTTGAAATATGGCACTGTGGCATAATTATGTCAAGTCCTAGCAATGGATTATTATCTTAAATTATTTGCAATCAATGCAAACATTGATTTCTGCATCCTTTTTGGTTTTATTAATTCCTTGCGGCACTTTTCGATAACATAATATATAGATAGTTTTAATAATAAGCAATTAAGAATTTAAAATCCGGAAAACCTCTTAGAAATTAAGATCGCCTTAAGGGCGAAATGTCATTTTCAAACATTAATAGTTTTAAGCATTTCAGATTATTTATATGCATAAAATGAGCATTTCCCTTCATTAGTTTGACGGCATTGGAGCAGATGCAAATTGATCGGTTTAATTGAGAAAAAGATAAACAAAATATGATTATTTTTTCAAAAGGAAAGAAAACTTATGCTATCATATTTTATTTATTTATTTATTTTACATATTTTGCATTTGAAAGAATAATCATAGTTTTCTGCCTTATAAAAAAAGGTTCTAAATGAATTTATGCTGTGTTGCTAAAGAATAAATTTAAATTCGAAAATTGAAACAGCAAAGCCATACTTACTTAAAATCATAAAGTAGTAATTTTCTGTATTTTGAAGAAAAAACAGATTTAAAACATTTTTCGTTGATAATATCTTTAAATTATTATATCTTTAAATTGAATGATACAAAAAATGTACAAACGGATAAGAATACACTTAGGAGCTCGAACAAGCAAATTTGGTCATTCATTCCTTCTAAGGTAAAAAAGGCTCACGAAGAATGCATTGTTCAAAAATTTAATTTGACTGTCAGTTATTTATAAATAAATTGAAATTTTAACACTTTTTCGAAATTACTTTGGAACTCATTGCTCGCAGACCATGTTTACACATTTCAAAAATTATAAAATTAAATTCCATTTATTCTAATTTTATGCAAGTTCTTGATACCAGTTTGGTACATTTCTTCTGAAATTTAATGATCTTTTCAAAAATAAAATAATTTTATAACAATTTCTTTAAGCATTGATATAAATCTGAAATAAAAGATTTTTTTTTTATGTTTCACTTGTGTAATTTCACCAATGTTAAAATAATGATTAAAAAGCCTTCTTTATTCATTTGCACATTTTAAACATAGTTGTGCAAGGATTTCAGTTGCTGATATATTTATGCTAGATGAAGCAAGGCAATGATTTCTAACTAGGGTAATATAATGACACAATGTTTCAAATGAGAAACTGAATTTTCTTTCTATTTGATTATGTTACCGGGCTGATTTTGTAAAAATGGTGCTATATTCTTTATTTTTACTATGAGTTATTAAATAAATGTATTTTATTTTATATTTTTTGAAGCGGCCTTACATACTTCAAAGGATACATTAAAAGTATTATATTTATTAATTTAGAGTAAATGATTTTTGAATAATTTTCAATTTTTCATTATTTTATTCATTTAGCTTTCGGTTACTAATTTACCCTAATAAAAGTTCCATTTTCAATTTTTTAATGGTTAAGTATCTTGCTTTGAGTTTTGTGCTCTTACAGCCAAAAGTTAATCCTGTTTCTCTCAGTCTGTAACATTCTTCCTATTGACAAGCCTAAAGAAATGTTTATAAATGTTATTTTCAAAATTAAAACCATATCATAATAAATACCGATATATTTGGAGGGAAGAGATTTGATTGTCTTGGTATATTCATTTATTTATATCGTTGAAAGTGATTCTGATAGTATGGCCGTGCCTTATATTTGTTTTCAAAAACGAATTTCACATAAAGGCCTGTGATTTTAAAAGGCTGGGATTTAAAATTCGTCTAACGAAATAAAATTTTCCCGCGGTCATTTTGGTGTCATATTTTTAATTCAATTGACAAAAGTAAGAGACATCAAAATGAAGAAAACTGTTTTTTGAGAAATTTAATAATATGGACCATTCTATTTTCAGAAATAAGCAGAGTAAATTAGAAACCACAATCATAGACTTCAACTGAAATTTGTTAGCAATAACTGCTTTTGACATTGTTTAAACAGTAACATATTTATAAATTAAAATGCTATTTTATTCTTTTTTCTAAATATTATTAAACTCAAAAGTGTAATTTAGAAACATATATTCAGAAAAGTTTCATTTAAATATACAGCTGAACAATTTCAATTCCACCTCTTCTGGAAAAGAATTATTAAAAAAATAAATGCACTATGAAGTTATTCAAAAATTAATGTTGACTTCAATTTACAAAAAGTTACATCTGCTTAGGAGGGAAGAAATAACTATTTCCTAATTCATGCAATGCAAATTAAATTGAATAATTGCGGGATAAAACACTTCAATAAAACACTTCATATGGAAATTTTGAACAAATTGGTTTGTGCCTTGGTGTAAAGCTTTACTATATCCTGAAATAATCATATCCATTAATAAAAAAACGAAATATAAAACAGATAGATTTTTAAACCTAATTTTGACTTCAAATGAATGTTTAAGATGTACTTATGAAAAACCAAGTATACTGAAGCCTTTAGAAGTGATTTTAAGAAATGATCTTTAGATGTAATTGATCTCTAAGAATGTATTTCTTAATAATGATAGGACATTTCACTAAATGCATATAATTTTTATCAGCATAACACTTTCGTAAATTTTCATAGCGAAATATTAAGATGTCAAAAAATATTATTTAGCATAAAAATATAGAAAACAAATTAAAAGAAACAAACAAATGTTGACAACTTTACAGATAGCAATGCATATTTCAGAAATGTTTATTCGTGGAACATTTATGAAGTAAGCAAGTTTGAAAAGCGCGAAGTTGTACACATTTTAAGGCAGAGTTTTCTTTTATTTCTGAGAAATATTTCAGAGTCTTCTGAGAGACTACGAAGAATGAAACACGCAACTTTATACAGAGAGCTTAAAACAAGATTCATAAAATATTCGTAAAATTTTCATCAGAGGCTTAGGGTTGTCGCGAGTTTTGACAGAAGGACTAAATTATTCGTTTGCTCGGAAACATGTGACTGCATACATAACAACTTCGACACAACAGTCTTCAAGTTGAATCGGAAGCGTACGTTGGGGGGCGGAGGCAAATTACACGTTTAAGCATGTGACTCCTTGAACAGAAAAAAAATACTAATAATATATTTGGTTGCATATATTTAATATGAAAAATGTGTGAACGGAAATAATATGAAATATGAAAATGTGTGACAGAAAGGATGAGCACATTTTTTTATATATATATTTATTCCTTTTTGAAGCTGGTGTTTTTACAATAAATTTATTCCTTTTTTATATTTTAAAACTGAAAGAAAGTTACACACTCGCTATTTTATTTACTTTTAAGGTTAACAATCGAATAATTATGAAGCTTTCTACAATTCCTGAATATTAGTTCAAATACTTAATTAAAAAACTGGTATTATAAAAAGAAATACAAAGAGTAAATTAAGGACATTTGAATGTCTTGGCGTATTATTTATGAAATTCTTGTGAATTTCAGTCGAAGATTTTTAAAACGAAAACATTTACTAATCTACTAAATCATTTACGAATCTGTTAGATATTTCGAATGCCTCAGTGTTACAGGCACTTGTCAGTGAAAGATGATAAAATTTCCAAAGTAGATAACCAATGAAAAAGCGTTCACTACAACGACATTGCAGTCATATCTATGCTAATCATGCAACATAGTATTTTCATATTATAAATAGTTTAAAAAAATAAAATATTCTAAATAGTTTTAAAATATTAACGACTTATAACTTATTTCCCTATTTCACCAGATTACATAATGCAAGTTGAGAACAGGAAAAAACAAGTTGAGAACGTAAGGAAAAATCGCAAAATTTATGATTAAAATTATTGATCAGCTTAACAGAATCTTCAGATTATTAAACTTGAACATTTTATATATGTCTTAACATATAAACTGAAAAATTCAAGAACAATCACAAGCTATACTAAAATTGATCGTGCATAAATAACAATAAGCATTATTGTATTTCTGAATGATGATTGAAATTATTCAATTGAATCAATGTGTTTTAATTTTTAAAAACAATGAATTTTTATTGCATTAAATATTAATCACAAGTGTAGTGATCATGTGAAGTACTCAACCATTGAAGTTCACTATATTTGTATCAAATTCAGAATACTTAAATTGAGTTGAGTTGATTTCCTGGAAATCACTTACAAACTCTTTCAGTTGTCGCATATATGCATCTTTTAAATATGAACAGTTTTAACAAATCTTCGGAAATCTGGTTCTTTACCAATAGATACGCGTGTTTATATTTGTATGTGTAATTCAAATTTATTTAAATATGCCAATCAAACTCCGATTTTTTTATTTTTTTTTGCAATTTTGTCTCAAATTGCATCACAAATTATTCTGTATTTGAATTAATGATAGCACAGCAGTATGGTCCATATTGCGGAAACTGTTCAGCAGCATAAAAAAAATTCATCAAAGTTGCAGGACTTGGAATTAATAATTGGAAATCAAAAAATAAAGTATTGATTTTTGTATTTAAATATTTTATCACCATTTAATTTGACTTGTTTTAAAAATTAAGTTTTTTCTATCTGATTTAAAGAATTCTCATTTATCCTCAACGTTACTGTATATAATAAAACCGAGAAACTCTGATGCATCATAGAATCATCACAGAATGCGATGTATCATACAATCAATTCATCAAATTGCAGGTTGTAACTACTTTTTCTGTGCCAATCAAAACTTATTGATGAATACCTTTAATTTTCACATCCAATATTACTTGGCTTTCAGAATTATATATATTATTCTTATAAATAACCTCTCCAAAATATTCTTTTATTTTAATAACATATATCATTTATTTTAAATATGTAAAATATTTTATTTGAGGAGTCAGCATTTTTGAGTTATGAATCAAGAAATTTTAAAAGAAGACTTTCGAAGGACAGATATGTGGGAAATAAAATTATATAAATTTATAAATCAAACTGACTGAAATATGAATATATTTATACAGTTTACATATGCAATAATTATACGAGTTCCACTAAAAAACATGTACTAAGAGTAAATAACAATGCATTTTCGAAAAGGAAAGTAAGATGGTAAATTTCATCTACTATATTTGTGTGTAAATGTTTTTTTTAAATTCAGATTAGCGTTCAAAGCTTTATTATATTAAATAAAAATTAATGTGAAGTGCCTTTTAATAGATCTCAAAATTCATTTACTTATAAGACAAATATTATGTTTCAATTATAGACTGTAGTTACTAAATATATGCTCTAATCTACGTTAAAAATAGTATTTTTGTTATTTTTTTAATAATTAAATTTAATAATTAAATTTTAATAATTACATTTTAAATAATTCTTTTTAAAAATGTGTGATGCTATTTATGGAATTACTGATGTCATGTCTCCGGACTGCTTTTAACTTGAATAATGCAAAAATAAATAAAGGAATATTCTTAAAATAATATTTTAAAATATTGTATTCATATTTTTGCTAAATTCTAACATTTATTAACATTAGTGTAATTCCGTAACATCTAAACGAAGTAAATACTAATTAAAAGATTGTTTAGGGTTTTTTTCATAACATCTTTCCAACATTTAATATTATAGCTTTTAACATATTTAATATTAATGTTTTTAATATTTTGGGTAACTGCATGATTTCTAGAATGTATTATGTATCCAAAATAAGTTCGAATGCTGTTTACAAGAGTGAAAAAAGAAGAATAACGATGGAGTCCTTTTGACTCCATGTTTCAGGCCACGTGAAGAAATTCATGTCTCCAGTTACGGGTTAAGAAAGGAAAATAAAGTAGTTTTCCTTCAACTTTATTCCTTATTATTTTTCAACAAATAAGTATTTGAAATTTAATATTCTGAGAGCTTGTCATAAAAATATTTTGTAACATTACATGATAATGAAAAATATTCACAATATTGTATAATATAGTAAAACATATTGTTTCATCTGGAGTTGGATCGATATTTCTATCCAAAGAATTTTTACTGAATCCCTTTTATATGAAGGTCTACTTTTGAATCGGTTTCACTGTAGAATGCTTTCTTATTTCCAAGGGAATTTGCTTTTTTTTGCCTGTTCTTCCATCCAAGGTAAACAAAAACAGAACGATCAACCTTAATTCAATCAGCCGACCAAACTCAGCCAGACCGAAGACAATTTTATTCAATTTTCTTCTGATGTAAATAATTTAGGAACGTTGGATGAAAGTTTAAATCTTTTTTTTTTCTTTTCCTCTACCCTTTGATTACAGAATTATCTCAAACAACAGGTGACCGTCTTGCTCAGCCATTCTTCATAATTCAACTGGATTTCGCAACATATGCAGAAAAAAAAACTTTTTCTTAGAAATGCTTTGTTATGTTAAACAATTTAGTTATTTTAAGAATGAGAATGCAGTAAAACTGAACTATTGCTTAGTATTTATATCATCATGAACAATATCCAGCACTATTATTAGTTTTTGATATGAATTGCATGGTTGGATTCTGTTTTATAATTCCGCTTAATATACGGCAATTAGTATTCTATAAATTCCTTTCTGTTGTAGTAAGTTGTAGTTGTAGTTCTGTTAAAGTAAAATTATAATTCCTAAAATAATACAAGATTTTTCAGGTAATTAAATTATGCTTAAAAGCGATAACTCCAATCTACAAATAAATTTTATACAAAAATTAAATGAATGTCTATAGTTAACTTTAAAGTATTTTCTCTCTTTTAAGATACTGATTGAAAAAGAAATCTGGTATTGAAATATCTGGTATTGAATTAGATTTTAAACTGATAGATTGGTGATTGCGCCTTTATATGTTTTCAGTTTCACAGTTCGTCTATCTTTAAAATAAATATATTTAAACTTGTGATATGTTTGATTTAATATTTAAATCGGTTTAATTTTTTTTTCCTTCTATTTTTAACTAGTCTGCTGCAATCTGAAAGGCAAGTCTTCAATAAACTCTTAATATACAGATATATTTCGGTATAAAATTAACATAAAATTGCTGAAAGTTTTAAATTATATTTAGCTATTTTAAGTTTTGGTGTACTATGCTCTTCTTAACTTTTAACGACAGAGAAGAAAATTGAGTACTTAACTGATATGCGCTGTCTACAAAACCACAGTTTAAAAATTAAAGCAGTAATTAAAGCAGAAATTATGGGATAGCATCTATAAAATTTAAAATAAGTATTCCGCAAGTAAAACTCACTTTTACGAATTCGTATTATTTCTTAAATATTTTTAGCTAGAATGAAGGAATTTTCTTAGATGTTTGATAGTGCAAAATTATGAAATTCTTCTAATTGGTAGTTCGATTTGGAGAAAGTGAAAGAAAGTAGCTCGAGAGAAAAAATGAAATGGACTTTGGCCATTCCCATGTTCGAATAAAATGAAAGAATTTTGAAATAACACATTGCTGTCCCCTTCATTGAGTGTGCGAACATTGGCTCTTATTTATCATATAAAATATGAAATGTAGGCTTTATAACATTAAATCATCATAGATATTTTTAACCCAATAAAAGATATATATATAAACATACCATAACTTGAAAAATGAATTGTTTTGTAACAACAATTTATCACCAAAATACAAAATCGATCGATTAAAATGCATTCATTTTCTTTATTTTTGTAATCATATTTATTTTTCCATTATTTGAATGTAAGACAGAGGTAACAGAGTATAAAAATTAAGAAGAGAAATATCATAAAATGTAATTAAAAAGAGAAATTAAAATTGACTTGAACACATATATTCACATTTTTCAATTACATTTTGAACACTCTGATCACTCACTATACATGCAAAAATATACAAGTTTCCTTTTCTTGTTTAGTGGATAAATTTACATATTTTCCTATGCTGCCACTTTCTTCCTGAATTATCCGTTACTCTTGGTGCTCTAAATTCTCTCCCAAATTCGCTGTATTGCCCTGCGCATTTTCGATACATTTTAGGATTTTGGATTCTTTATTTTAATTTGAAATAATTGATTCTCTTGCGCATGTTTTAAAAACCAAATTTAATGTGTATACGAGTACTGCTGTGAGTGACACCAAGTAAGCAGTAAATGCAGTTAAATAGAAAGTGCCATTATCATTTTATCACTTGTATTTTGTTCTGCAAATCTAATGCATAAAAAGATGTACCTTGAAAAAGAAATAAGCACATAACATGATATAAAATCAATCTTATTAAAAAATGTATATTCATTTAGATTAAGACAAGAAGTTATAAAAGAAGTAAGGAGAAATGGAACCCGGAATACACTGGAAAATCAAGTGCAAAAATTTATCTAAAATGTGTTTTTGATCTCTTGAAAAAAGTGCAATTTGATGCTTAATGAATTTCTCATACCTAGTTTTCCTTCATTTAAAAATTTTCTAAATAAAATAATCTTTAAAGATATTATGAAAAAGTAACATCTATTTTAAATCACTATGCTTTTTTATTTAAAAAAATAGATAATTCGATTAATAAGCAGGAAATAAAATTTCAAACCTCAAGTAATTGCAACAAATTCCTGCGCTAGGATGAAAATTTCCGACCATGAACTAAAATAGAAACACTCTGTTAGTAGTAGTAAGAAAAAAAATAATACAAGTGAAACAGAAAGCTTCCATTGTAAGGACAGACCAAAGCAATAAATGCGAAACGAAGTCAAACTAAAAATCGTAAAAATCTCTCATAAACCTGTAAACTTAAAGTACTTCTCACACTTGAAGCTGAGATGCCCCGGTTGTGAACACAGAAAATAAGTCGTAAAGTTATCTACTGTCTCAGGAATTTCTTTTGAGTAATGTGACCATAAAGGACAATTTTAGTATCTCGTACAAAAAATTTATCGCGGCTTATCCCATAAGTCTGTGTAAACAAGTTCTTGAGACAAAAGTGATAACTGAATCTCAGGAGGATAGGCTCTAAAATAAGAAAAGAAACAATTGCTTTTCAAATTATTTGAGAATATTTGTTGGAGATTGAAACTGAAGTGAATATTTTTCCAGATGAAAGAATTCATTCACGAACTTAATACATGATTAAATTAAAATATCTTCCTTTGTAAGAGATGATAGATGGATTTGAGAAGTTGCGTTTATTGATTCTCATAGAAAAAAAAACAATTATGATAAACTGAAGATGCAACTGATAATCAATTATCAGAATAAGTTAGGAAAAAAATGAAGGATTAATTGAGAGTTAATTTACGTCAATTTTTACGGAATATAAACAAAATTAAAATATATCAAGACATTAGGAATATAATAAATTTTATTTCGTAAGAAAAGCTTACATTACAATACAGGGTGATTTAAAATCCAACGTAGAAAATTTTAGTTAAAACAGCAAATACAGAAAGAAAACTAAGGCAGCACGTAGGAAAGTTGACTAGAAACCGAATATAATATTCTCAAACCCCTGGGGAGGGTACTTCAAGAAAAGAAATTTCCGAATCATGTCTTCTGCATGATGACAAGCATTTGTATGTTGTTTTGGCGATACCATTCAGTTGTTGGTTTTCACGAATAATGTTTTAATTTCTTTCAGGTGTATTATTGTTTGAGCTACTGAGTTGTAAGCTACTCCAATATTTTAACGACAGATACTGTCACAATTCGTCTGAAAGGGAAGGAAAAAACTTGCCATTATCTCTATTCAAAAAAGAGAAAATGAACAACAAAAAATACGAGCGGGCGTAATCTTGAAGGAGTTCAGAAATTCACCACCTTTGGGTGAATTTGCTTGACTGTGAAGCAGTAAAGATACGCTCTTAAAGTTGTAAACTTATTTTCAGAAAGCATTTGTTCAAGATATCATTTTAAAATCTTAATTAATTTTCCTGTAGTCTTGTTCTCGTCAGTTTATGATGTTTGTACGCCTACAGAAAATCATTAAATCATTCGTAAATGTTACAGTTCAATCAAAAATTGCTTATAATGTGCATAAACATCAAAAGTATTCGATAGTTTCTCATTTGAATCAAAATGACATATCAATCCTAAAATAAATGTACCACTTTATTAGACAACAGAACTAGATAAAATAAGGCTATTAAGTGGTTAAGAACCAAAAATTCTCCTCCATATAGTGTTCATCACGTAAAGAAGTTTCTACAAACGAAAGGCTTTCGGCAAATTAAAAAAATCAATCTCAACTTTACAGAATCTGAGACGTACATGTGGGGTTCTATTTTACTCTTCCCAAATCTATCCAAGATACAACAAAACAGCATTACTTGAGGAATGAGTCATACATTCGTAGGTGTGGTAGGATGGTACTAAATTCTCGACAATCCTAAAATCTTTGTTTTGGAAGAGGATCATAAATGTGATTATTCACTTAAATTTTTTTTTAATTTCAATTTTTTGATATACATTTTAATATTACTATTAATGAACTCAAACTAAAAAAGTACATTATTTCCATGTGTTCAGGTATAATCAGGTTAAATAGAATTACCTTGATTAACCCTAGAGTGGTTCACTTAAAGAATTCAAGTATTAATTCAAGCAGCAAGAAGGATAATTATGTGTTTGAACATACTTTTAAGGAAGGGAATATTTTCTTTAAAGTTTCAGAAAAGTGTACTTTGGTTAACACTACGCACTTCGGATAACCATTAATAGTTTTTTCTACACGAATATTTTTCAAGGTGAATTTATCTTTGCAGTAAGATTATTAGATTGCCGAACGACGTTTTTCTAGGACTTTTAAGATGACGCCAACCGAAATGCAAAACAATTTCGTTTTTGTGATAGGGTTTGTAATATCCTCAACAGTGAAAAGTATACTTTTAGAAATAGTAAACTTAGTAAAGTATGTCTTAAGACTGAATTTAGTGTCAAAAAATGTGGAATCAAATTTTGTATTTCTCGTTCACTAACTAAATATAAACAGCATTTTCTGCTCTCTTTAATCAGAAAAGCTATCGATTACAAGATTAATCTCAATCGTACAAATTAAAAATCGTTAGCATGCATTTAAATCAATTACACAAAATCTGCAAATTACAACATTTAAAAGAAAGCCATCGCTATCTTTGCTTGTTACCCAATATTTTTTTTTCTATGCTTGTTTGTTTAATCCTCTATTAGACAAGGACGATTTCCCAGATCTCTTGGGTATATTATGCCTCCCCCCCCCCCTTTAAACCAATTACTGACTGTTTCAAGTTCTTTCAGATATCATCTTTATTCTTTAAGAAGTGGGGATCGACGAAATAACGGCAGTTACACATTTTCTAGTTCAGAGGGGAAAATTAGATCTGAAAGATCGCTGTGCTATAAATAGAAAGAATTTTTCCACTCGCATTATCTAACTTTGTCGAAACAGTTAAATTGTACACTGTAGTTAATTGCTTAAAAATGTAACTTACTTGGAAATGAATTTCTACTATAAATTGTAAATGATTGCCTAAAAACAAGCTTCCTGTACTTTTTTATAACTATCTGAATTATGTTTAACAATGAATAAATTCCTTACTAATTATATGCAGGACATGAAATTATGCACCCTTTTGAAAATGAGAACTAAGCCGAAGGAAAATTAACCTTCATTTGATGCTCTGCATATAATGTTCATTTCGCGCATGAGTACTAATTTGTCGTGAAATGTGAAACATCAGGGAATCATCTTCAGAAAAGCTTGCTGGCTGCGTGGTCAGAAATTACTGAGCTCATTTAGAGAAGTAAATGCTGAGATGGTCGCAAAGAAAAAAAAATAAATACTATATTAGCAACTTTCAATGAATGCTAGTAACCATCAGAATAAACAGCGAGATTTTATTAACATGCAATTAAAATGGAATAAACCCTTTTGTTCTAAAATCTTTCTGCCCTGGCCATCAAGCAAGTATTGAAGAACATTTTATATGGGTGAAAAATAGCTTACAAAATATATTCGTGCTGTGCGAAATAGTTTAAGAATCTGGAACCACAATCATATAAATAAGAAATATTCGCTCATTTCTAATCCTCTTCACATTCAAACTAGCTTCAAGCTACATTAAAGAAAAAAAAACTTTGATGGCATTTGTCCAATAACCTGGCATTATAATCGCAAATCAATGGCAAACTGTACTTGAAACAAAATTTCTTCATTTTTAAAATCAACAAGTTTTCCAATTTCAATGACATCTTACTGAAATTTTACACTCCAAAAATACAGAAAAAAAAACTGAAGAAAACAATGTGAATTTTATTGACACATAAGCAATACTACAATAATGCTAATTTAATATAATATCTGTAATAATCAGTAATAACACGAATAGTGTGAATGCTGTTTTTTTAAATTGATTATCCGCTTGTCGTTTGACGTGTTCCTTGTTTTTTCAGTTATTTCATTTTAAGTATTCTAGTTGAACAGTATATACTACAATATCGAAATTAGTTATAAAAATCGCATTTTTTAATTCATTAACTTCTGAATATTCGTAAATTCATGAAACCTTTAATTATAGTTTCAATATTAATCCTGCTAATTTTTAAAGCAAATGTAGACCGAAACGTTGATAAAAAATCATTCCGTTATTTCAGAGATTTCCTCTTTTTCTTTCCATATCAAAATCTTCTTCTAAAAGCATCGATGATTAGATAACTTGGAGCTGTAATATGGTCTTAGATGATATTGCCTCAAGATAATTTCTCCTAAGTTTCTCCGATCTGACTAAATATTCAGTTCTGTAACATGAAGAAATATTAGAAAGTAATCTGAAAGAAAAACAATTCTAATGTAAACGAAAATCCAATGCTTTAAATGATATTTAAATAAAATATTTTTAAAATAATAATAAAATATATAAATAATAAATACAATATATAAATAATAAATATAATATATAAATAATAAATA
>JAPMOR010112414.1:0-10022 GCA_026543865.1 Argiope aurantia
TTTTTTAAACAGTAAAATATGTATTTACAATTAAATACAATAATAGTATTTACAATTAAATATTAATACTTTTTTTAATAATCAATGACAAGCTATTTTACAGCATCTCATTCGAATTATTGATTATTAATAAAATTATAAAAAAGAAAAGAAAAAAAAACCCCTTAACAATTTGACTTTACATTATCTAATTTTAATAACAAAAATTATTTTCAATGAATTATTTTTATTGTTAGTATTTTGAGATAACAATGGGTGAGTACTTAATGCCAAAAAGAAATAAGAAAATAGCATAAATGCTCGCCAAATTTATTGATGAAAAGAAGACTTTATTATTTCAATTTTTATCTCGAACCATAACGAAAAATAATTAATTAGTCAGTCATTACTTAATAAAAATTAGGAAACAAAATTAATTTAATCCGATAAAATGAATTTCTTACTTCAAATAAATCTGAATCTTAAAAACATTAATTTAAAAATTTAAAATAAATTTGAATCTTAAAACATTTTTTTCTTTAAATATTTTACTATAGCATTATTAGAGAAAAGTAATAGTTTAATATTTTATTATATAAAATCCTCAATGTTTCATTTCTAATGCTTGTTATCGGGCACCCATTATCTTTGAGATTCATTAAAAAGGCAGATATGAAAATCTTGGGGTAATATTGAAGCTACATAAGAAATTTTCTATATACTTGATTCTTTTCTATTATCTGGTAAATTAAATAAAGGGTAGTTGCCATTCTTTGCGGTAAGAAAATTATATTTTTCTGTTATGCAGAAATTACTATTAATTAAATGCCCACTTAAGTCATCTCGGTAACGATATTGAAAGATTATTGAATCATGTCCAAAATTAATTATAATTTTTTCAGCTATGTATAACAGATTTTCTCCCTTTTATACCGCTGAAGAATGTTTTCATTATTAAAGATCATATAATATATTATCATTAAAATTATCAAAGATAATATTATCATTCTAGATTCACAGATAAAAAACACCCATTATTTGATACTTATAGATTTCACATTAAAAGAATTGAAATTATTTGAATATATGTAACGATTTAACATCCATGCACATGGAAAAATGAAAGAAAAAAAGTTAAGATTCTCGAAATTTGAATAAGGTTACGATACAACATTAAGATTTTGAAATTGAAAAATCTTTAAGACAAGTATAACCTGCTTTTTAAATAGTTTTAATTATTTAAAATGAAATACTTTCTATTCAGATTAAAAATAAACTCCTGAAACTGATGAAAACAATAAAAAAGATGGCAAATTAGATAAGATTAATCTTGATTTATCTAATGATAATTTTATGAAACGTCTACTTTATCAGAGTAATTTCAAGTTAATGCGCTGTTTTTTTTATATACAAGCTAACATACAAAAGAACACAAAATCAAACTGTTAATTGTTACATAAATGATAAATAAATATAATTATTTTTACTTTTTATAAATTAGCAATAAATTAAAAAAATGACTTATGAGCAGTCTACAAATTCTTACTTTATATGCGAGTGAAATTAAATGACGTTGCAGCAAATTATTTCTCATAAAAATTCATTATTGTAAACAGGGGGTTCTCTCTAATCATGGACTAATAGCTAAACAAAAGATAGGCGCGCACATCAAATTGGAAGAATGCTTTAAATAACATAAATTTAATTCATGTTTTGGGCAGTAATTGCATTGTACAAAAATAATAATAATAATAATAATAATAATATTTTATACATTCTTCCGTCTTACCAATCATATTTAATAAAATATTCATAGCATTCAAATATTTTAATTTGAGAAATATCACTTTTTTGCTCTTATACCCAAGGTATGATGAATTAGATATCACAATTTTGGAAGATTTTTAAGCTTTATTATTTAGAGGATTTAAGCGGGCGTCCTGGCATAGAGGTAGCGCGTCTTCCCTGTGATCTGGGCGTCCCGGGTTCGAGTCCCGGTTTGGGCATGGTTGTTCTATCTGTGAGATGGATGAATGTGCCCTCTTGTAAAAAGGGGTTGTACAAACGAATGACTGATGCGTGAGTAGTAAAGTCGTATTCTTGGCGCTAATAAAAAAAACAAACAAGAGACGGTCCCCCACCGGTTTAAATCACTGTCTTCGTAACAGCGGGCTTGTCCATGGCAATTGCCATAAGAAACAACAACAGATGATTTAAGATCCACCTATGAATTTGCGATGCGGTTCAGGAGGGCTTAGAATGATTTAATGAAATTCAAAATTTCATAAATCATTCAGTTTTAATCGTAGGTGAATGAAATTATTTTGATTTAAATGTTAGTTTTTCAAGAATATTTTACTAAATACGAATAATACAGCCAGAGGACTACATAAAAATTTTTTTCAGCAGAACATTTGGTAATATGATCTGATCAAGAATTTAGTTCTGCAGTTTTTGACTTTATTTATGTGTTTAGAGATGTTATGTTTCCAATCTTATTCCAAATGCCATTCAAAGATGCTTACAAATTTAAATGTCTTATTTTTGTTTTTCGATCTCATATCTCGCCAGTCGGAAACACTTCGGCCTCTGTTAACACTTTGTGGCTCTTTTGGTAACTCTGGTTTATCTAATTTCAAGGAAAATTGTTTTGTAACAATTAAGAATGAGAAGCTTAATTTGATAACAAATCATATGCAGATATTATTAATCAAATGTTTACAATGACAAAAATTTAAGAATTGAAATACAACAAATTTGTTTCGCTCGTTTTAAGGAACATCATATTTCCTGCCAAATAATTGTCCCTCATAAGACTTTTTCGAATACATTATAAATGTAAAAAGTGCACTATTAGTGTATTTTAACTTTACACGCATAGAACATGTGTTGACTATTGAACATTACGGAAGCGGATTGTGTAAAAGGTTAATGACCGTGGAAATTCGAATAAAAAGACGAAATAAATCTTTTCCTAACTTTCGTTGTGGTCGTGAAATCAATACACCGCTTTCGGAATGGGGAGCCCTTTTCCTGGGAATGTAGCATGTGCGAGGGTAATTTCCCGATAAGAACTCTGGAGCGAGAATTAATTCCGTAACCGCATTAGTTACTAGTTGTTGGAGTTTGGAATAACAGCGCCTAACTTGGGAAAATTCGAATAAAATATACCCATGAAATTCGTCGCCCAACCACAGTAATTTCTGACTGCGAACTTTAACATTTCAATCCATACGAAGTTCCTTAGTCCATTCAAAGTTTTGATTCTTCGAAGTAAACATGGAACAAATGTTTAGTATTTGTTAATGGAATTTATGATTTATAAAATAATATTTGACATAAACTAACATTTAAAACAAACGAATTTAGTTTTTCTTCTTAATTAGATGGCGCAACATGTACATGTATTATTTTGATCCATATATTGTTACAGTTAGAACTAAAGGTTCAAATATATCGGAAAGTGGCGATATTTTTGAATTGAATAGACTTTAATTACGACGGATGAAATAGAAATTTATTTACTGTCAATTGTAAATATTACAATTAATAAAAGCCATTCTTTAATAAACTGCAAATTTAGGAACAAAATCTAATGCAAATTTAGATTATCGAACATATCTAACACAGCTGGATAGCAGTCGTGTCAGTCAAAACAATAATTGTGCTTCATAGTTATTCATTGAGGATACAACACAAGTTGCAGAAGGACTTTAGTACACTTTCAATTTTCTAGGAAAATAGATCTTTGCCACGCCAAGATGTCAAAAATATCACCAATTTTGTTCACCAAATTTATACGTCAATTCGCTAATATATGCTGAAGTTACAGAATTTGAAACAATATGTAAGGGACCATTGAGATACTTTAACTTTTCAAGTAATTTTTACAAGTATGTTTCGAACATAAATGAGAATTTTTAAAAATATTTTTTCTGAAATATTTAGAAAAACATATTATTGCTCTCATTTTTTAAAATTCTACATATTTTCTTCCCTAAGATACTGAGTTTTTTTTCTGTAAATAAAAAGAAATCATATGTTGAAAGTATACAAATTGTTTTTCACATGAAAATATTTATCATCCTTACTATATCAATGAGAGGTTCTGATTTTGGATCATCAAAGCTTATATGCTGCAAAAGGAAGTCTTTTTAATTGTTCTTGTACTGCATCAATTTTACAGGATCTTGAATTATTCAAAACAGAACACGGCTTCTTGGAATGGAACATAAATGGACGGATATGCTCCATGTATTACCGAAATTAAGATAATTATATTGTATTAATTGTTCACCTTTCGAAAGAAAATTACCTCGCATACTAAATATATTATGAATCCTAAAAAGCAGTAGTAAAAATTTTTTACTACAAAAGTTTTATTTTTAGTAGCGACAAATTTTTAACTTCTTCTTAGACACTCTTAATCACTTAATTGCATTTTATACTCTTGAGACTTAGATTGGGTATTTATATTGAAATGTACATTTATTTTGATCCAAATTTCGTAGCGTTTCAATTTTTTATGATTATTCGCTGCACAACTGCACTAAGAATTTCGTGTTGAAACATCGTACTAGTAAATAACGGAAAGTCTATTTAGATTTCAAATTACTTATAATCTTTATTGCAACATTATTAAACTCTTTATAAAATAAATTAATTGGCAGAATCAAATTTCACAATAAATTAATTAGTGCGTGTATTGCGTCATGCATAACGCAAGAGATTAAGATCAGCTGCCGCAATGAAAGTCTCGCTTATAACTGATTTATCTTCGCATCTCTTTAATTTCTACATTGATTTAATTAACAATTTAAAATAGAATTCACCTATTTGCTCTATATTTATGATACTATTCGAATCCTTATTTTGATTCTTTTGGTTATGTTCGATCAAAATTGTATTAAATAGTCCAAAAACTTTGGAAATAGAAATAGGCTATCTGTATTGAAGTTTTGTATCAGTTCTTTCGACTCTAATCTGGATAAAAAGAAGAATGTACATAATCATGTTTTGTCTTATTCGAAGTAGCGCGACGGTCAATTCAGGCTGCCACAATGGAGCCACATCTAATACTATTATTACAATATCAAACATGTAATCGAAAAGACGAACTTGATTTAATGAAATATTTTGCTTTGGTCTCAACTTGCACAAATAGAAATAAATTTTGGCAGAATTTTTGTTATTGTCATCAATCCGTGATCATCGTTTAATTAAAAGTTAAACTTTTCAAGGAGAAGCTTCTATTTCTCCTCTAAATAGAACAAGCTTCTGATTGTCATTATCCTAGAATTACCTCAAAACTATGTTGCCCAGTAGTGAAACTTCTTTTCTATTGGAGAACAAGGAATTGCTATTACTGTAAGGAAAGAACTTCATTTGAAAATGGATGTTCTTTCATGTTGTTAACTTACTTTCTATTGTTCATTTTTACATCCTTGCCTAACAATTCGTGACGAAGGAACAAGTGTTTCAGTGAAGATTGGTTTCCGATGTCAAATGTAAACAGTTATTGTTCATTATTCACTGCATATTTTATTATAAATATTGATATTTTGGATCCATTAAAGTTCAGAGACATACATTTTCTTTCAAACAGAAATAATATTAGTTTGACCATTTTTTTTACTTTCAAAGTTATTATGGTATTGGAAATCGTAGATAATTTTACTTCTCCGATCATTATAGAAATAATATGCATATTGTCGTCACTGCTTGATTGCCTCAAATGATATGCTACTTTTCGAATGATGCCGTTAAGTGTCTTTGTAATGTTTTTGCTAAAAATGGGGATAATTTAGAATTTGCCATGTGGTTTTACTTCTTTTTATTATCGTAAAATGATTGTAATGCATAGTTAATTTCTTGCATTTTGTGTTCAGTTGCTGAAAACAAATTAGATTCTGTCGGAATATCTGTTTTAAAAAATCGGATATCAGAATCATTTATTTTGTTTCATTCTCACTAAAATTGTATTATGATCTGCAGTTTAAATAAGTTATAAAGTCCAAAGCAGATATCTTATCAAGCTCTGTGAATTGAAATATTGTACGTTTGGGAAAAACATTTTCTTTTGCTTAATTTATCGATAATGGATTCACCACATATCCAAATATTTATCTCTAAATTCGAAGAATCTTTTACCTAGAGTAATATTTTCTAAAATATTGATTTTAATGAAATGAATTTTTTTTCCCTCTACAATGATAAATTGAAAGACCAAAAGTTTTTTTCAGCAAAAAATTTCTCCTTTTTTATATGATACTATAACATAATAAAACCACTATTAAAAATCGTTCATGTATTATAGTTTTAAAGTAAAAACTTCTTCTCTATACTTCTTGTCTTGTTTCAATGCTCTGTTTGTTTGTAATATTAATATAACGAATGTTTTTAACTATCTGCAATGTTTTTAATTAAAATTAAGGTATCATTTGAAGAAGACGATTTTAAATAATTCAACAACCGATTTTATCCATAAGTTTGAAATATTTGCGACATTAATTATCAAATGTTGATCATATTAATGTAATATGAGAAAAGTTTAAAGATCATTAAGCAAATTAAAAATAAACTAAATCAGTGTTTTTTTTTGTATAAATTGTAAATCCTATCATATAAAGTTTTTCTCTAAATTTTGCAAGTATATATTGACAAGAGCTCTCCGAACGTATTCGCCAGCAAAAAAATAAATATTTCATTTACTCACGATTTATATCTCGAATCGCCTTCGTTTAAATTTGATCTATGAACTTGGTTTATTTTGACCATCGTTAAACCATTTCTTAAATTCAAACAAAAAACGTTGTCAATAAATACTTTTTAACATAAAGGAGAAATAAAAAAAAATATAATGGTACAGAATTAAAAGTCTTAACATTGCTTACTGAAGAAGTATTTATAAATTTCCTTATTTTAGAATCTTCTGCGATAAATTAAAAAAAAATATCAGTCGAAAAAATTATAGAGACGAAACTGATATCGTTGAAAAGGTAAAATATTGAACTTTAAGGTGGTGTAAAAATGTATTTTCTGGGATAATTTTCTTTGAAGTTATTACAGAAAACAAACAATTTTAACTAGTCATTTTAGTTTGAAGCCCTTGTCGTTGAACATTTCTTTCATTTACTCGTAAAAACGTTGCTACTTCTGCCGCCATCTGAGCGATTGAACTTATGCTTGTTTGTAGACAAATAATTATTTCTATGTCATTAAAATAGTTGTCAAAGCACATATATAAAATTCAATGGAAAGTTAAAATAGTAGCAGAATAATTGAAAATCTTAACGTTGCCCAGCAAAGCAGTGCCTATAAATTTCGTTATTTCAAGATTATTTGTGTTAACTTTTCTAAAGAATTAATAAAAACAGAAATAAATATTGCACAAAATTGAAAAAAAAGTATCATTAAAAGTTTTAATTTCATGATGGTGTAATTTTTTTCGGATAATTTCCTCCAAAATTCCTGAGGGAAAAATATGAATTAATTTCTCATAGCCTAAAACGTCCGCTCTCAGATTATACTTGTTCCATATTCCCACAAAAACTTTATTTTTGAGTCTGTTTGAGTGATTGGCTTATGCCTGTTTTTAAGCATTACTGAACTGAATTTTTAAGCATCTACTGAAACGATATCTATTAAAATAAAACACATATAAAAATAATGATAAACTTATTTAAAGTTTTAGATTAACTTTAATGCTTTTAATTTTTTTAAAATTAATAAAAATTTTAGAATTTCAATAGGAATTGTTTTGAATTTTAAAGTATTGAAATGTGATTATTTATGTAGAGAAATGACAAAATGTCCGTTAATTTATGAATATTTAATAATCTTTCGCAGTTCGAAAAGACGGTTTTTTTCCTTACCTTGAAAATTAAGAGTGCAAAGCTTGGTTGAAATTAATCCAATCGTTTAGGAGAAAATTTTGAACGAATGTGCACACACACACACACACACACACACACACACACACACACACACACACACACACACACACACACACACACACACACACACACACTTATATTAAGAGGAATTCAAAGACGTTGTAAAGTATAATGCAAATCTATAGTAATTTTGTTCTGGTAAAAAATAGAAATATTTCGTTTCTTTTTAATTAAAAATAATTGCTAAACAAAATAAAAATTTAAAGATACTAGAGCATATAAATTGGGGTATAAAGATTATAATTATTGAAGTATTAAACTTACGATACTGGCTTAATTTAAATATGTATAGCTTAATCAAGATTTCCGTTTAATTAAATGCAAAGAATCTTGATTATTCCAGTCGAAATAATGAGGCTTCAAGAAATCCTTTCAAATGCACTTGAAAATGTTCCAAAATCCAATGAATAAGTATTTTTGAGCTGGCCATCTTTCAAGTAAAGAATCACCATCTTCATTCTAATTACCTCCAATTACACTGCAATCATCTTTTAATCCTGAAACATCAAATTAAGTGCTAACAGATTACTTTTAATTACCCTTTTCCGTAAGAAATCGAGTTGGAACATCTTTATTTCGACAAAACTACTTCGAAAGAAGATTTATGAATGAAATTTCAGGTAAATCCTTTTGAACATTTTCTCTAAATAAAATCGAACTTAGAAAGGTTGTTAAGCTACTATGTCTCGCTAGAATTGCATATTAAAAAATAAAATTATACTGACTTTTTAAAATTTGTTGGAACGAATATTGAAGGCCCAACATCAAAAATAAGCTTTTACTTAAACGTCAAAAGTTAGTCTGACTATCGTTTGGCCCTCGGAAATTCGGCTAAAGCACTATATAAAAGAGCCAAGACTGCATTTCTTTATCAAATTTTGAGAAATGCTGACTCCAAAATGTCCAAGCATATATTTTACCTTTCTATCATTTTTTCCAGGGACCACCGATTTAATCTTATAAAAGCTACTGAAGATTTTTCACTGAAGAGTTTATTTAATTCACTGCTTTTAGAGAATCTACTTTTAAAGGTGTGCATTTTCGATTCACGCCAAAATTATTTTCTAAATGTGCCAATTAAATGTTCCTCTTTTAACCAATGATAGAAAATAAAGCACCGGCAAATCTTGATATTTTAATTAAAAGAGCAAACAGGAAAATAAATTTTTTAAATTCAAATGAATAAAATTTTTCTAATTCAGTTAGACTTATGTTTGAAAAAAATTAACAATCCTATTTCATTCAGCTAAAGATGCTTGTATTTCTCCAAACAATTTGAGAGTTTCTAAATGTTTATGTAACATCCCCGGTAAATATCGATGAATTTATTAATAAAGGTATAAAATAATAAATTCTAAATTCGTATTATATTTTACTTTTATGAAAGTGATTATAAAAAATAAGATTTTCGTTTTCAATGAGTTGGAAACGGCAGACGATTGTTTATTTATATAATAAATTTAATAATATATCTAAAAGAGGTTTTTATTCTATCATGCATTTTAAAGTAAATTTAATACCATTTTGCTTTAAAACGGTTTATTTTTTCAATGGAAATCTCGGAGATAATTGAAGTTTTGAATGTTTCTAGATAATTTTGTATTTGAAGATTTAATTTTGAAATTTTGTTCATAAATTACTTATTTTCTTCCAAATGCTTCTGAGAAGTAGGATAGAGCTACTATGCGGGAATTCAGTCAAATATGCGATAGCGAAAGAAGAAACCTTTATTACTGGTTAAAAATGTTTATATTTGTATTTATATGTTTTTGTTTGAGATTTTAACAGAGTTCAGTGGTTAGATGAATAATTGTGATATGTCCATTTCAACTTAGAGCGACCTTTTTTCATTCCAAAAGATTGTTGATCCGTCACTCCAGTGGATTGCTACTAGGTTTCTCACTAATAAAGCTGCAAATTTTGACAGCAAAAGATCACTTTGAAAGATTATTTTGAGTCTTTCTCCTTCTACCAATTTCGTAAATTTATTATTCCTCATTTCTATGTATTTCGAATAGATTATAAGACTTTCCATAATCCCTAGGTACGAGGCAAGCGCCTCCAATACCTATGCGAAAGATGACCATT
>JAPMOR010112414.1:10032-21124 GCA_026543865.1 Argiope aurantia
GTTTGAACGAAATTTTTCTAATATATGTTTAAATGCTCCAAGCTTTTTATCTTGCTACATGAAATATAGATTTTTCTCTGAATACACGAATACACTTTTTTGAATTGTAATATTAATAATTTTAATAAAATTTAAAAATTGGTCTATTCATATCAATTTAAAACAAATATTGAAATAAAAATATATCAGATGCCATGTCTTTCAATTACAAAATCTCTTCAAAACACAGCTGCATTATACCACATGGTATAATACCATTAATCATTGTAATCAATTGAATTCTATCGCATAAATGCAAAGATATATTTAAAGAACATAATCTCCCTATTCTGGAAGATATAAAGAACATAATCTCCCTATTCTGCTTGAATATTAAACATATAGGCCAAAAGTAACCGAAAGAGACCTCAATCCTTTGTTATATTTCATTATAGCACAAAATATACCTCGTATATTTTAAATTTGTAACACTGAAGTAACTAAATTAGATTTTTACACCAACGCGAGTCTTCAATATTCTGAAACAATTAGGGCTCGGTAAAGATATATGTTCTTTGACAAGAGAAAAGCACTAAAAATCTCATCCTCTGTGTGCAAATTGCTTTTGTTTAACTTCTCTAATACCCCCTTTTTAAAAGGCAAAATTAGCTTTAGGGCGCAAATGCCTTAGTAACAAGTTTTCGTCGCCTGTTCCACGAAGAGATTTAAAATGTTAATCAACGATTATTTTTGTGGTTGTTGGACGAGGCTGATTCAAACCTTTGAGTCGATGCTGAAGTTGACGTTGAAACAATTTTAGGGAAGAGTTTTATAGAAATCTGACTTCTAATTTTCTCTTAGAAACTTAATTACTTGGTTAATTAGGTGCGTTGATCTTTTTTTAGTAGTTGATTTGACAGAGGATTAATTAATTCTGTCTAATAATGCAGTAAAGTAAATGTTTGCTGAATAGGAATTTCAGTTGGAAAAACTAGTTGGCAATCTTTCTTGGAAGGTTTATTTTGTTTCAGTTTGGAAATACATTGGACGATGGCAAGTAATTAAGAAAATTGCACTAGCTTTTGTAAATAAAAGCAGTTGTATCATCTCATGTCATATTAAAATTAGCAATTACCCTAGAGATATCTTATTGTTTTAAAGAGTTCTTATGACACGCTAAGACAGAAAATAAATATTATCAACTTCAAACATCTTTCAATAAATTTCTGATATTTTTATTTATTCGAAATGTGAAGATATGTCATCATGTCTGACGATTTTCCTAAACATTCTACGCATTTTTACTTTTTTAAACAAGCAAGAGATTTGGTATCGTCAAAAATAGATAAATGTTGTTGGAGAAAATCGAGATGGAGATGTTGATAAATGTCCATTTTTTTTAGCTTCACTAGATTGAAAAATAATTCTCTCCCTAACACTGAAAAGCGAAAGTGAATAATCTAGGACAGACGAGCGAAATTTAGCATTTCGTCTTTAGTTATAAAGATGGCCTGCTAAATTTCGCTCATCTGGACATTTTTGTTAATTTTTATCTCTCATTTCGTAAGGATGGTTTTACTTATGTTATCTCAATTTCTTTCTTTTTATATCTTGAATTTTTCTTTGCTTTGAGAAGTTGTTGTTTATTCATGACTCTTAAGACGTCAGTTCACTATCGATGATTAAGTAATGAAAATAATTTTTCTTGATGCTACAATATGTCGGGGAACAAAACCTATATAGTATCTAAACAAAATATCTCTAACTTTTTATACTAGAATTGCGCAACTAAAAATGCATCTTGCGTCAAAGAAAAAGAAACCTTTCAAACAAATAATTTAAATTTTATAAATTGTAATGCAATATCCTATGATCACGCATAGTATGTCCAAGCGATAATCATATTCACTCTATGATTGAGGATTTACATACTGAATAACAGCTGAAATACATGGTTTTAAATTATGCAAATCATTGCAAAGAATTTCATACAATCTGTCCATACATCCTAACAAAAGGATTCTAAGGAACTTGATTTTAAAAATCGCATGTAATTGCCAAGTGAAATTTTCCATTAAATCATTGTCTATTTATAGGTAGCTCCATCTATCGGATTCTAAGAAATAAGAATACTGTGAAATAAAATTTAATGAACCATATTATTTATATACAGCAAATAAACATCATTATTTCTTTCTAAACATTTACATAATTTTATAATGTGTCTAGAATTATCAGACAACCTGTATTCTTCGTAACGCGTTAACATCTGTTATTAATTATTTTTATGTGCTGAACGATCAAATTTCTTTCAGCAATAAAAGTGAAATATATTTTACTGTTTCAAATTATGAAATTCAGCTAATAGTCCAAAATGTAGACATAAATTAATGAGAGAACTGCGAAATAAAACTCTCTTCCAGATTCGAAAAAACAAAAATTCATGAAAAGTACTGACTCTTAGTTATGCTTTTTACGGATACATTAATCGTTTTGTAATCAGGGTTATATCCGAATTTCCTCTGACAAGAGAAATGATACAATTTCCAGTTGAAGAAAAAGAGAGAGAGAGAGAAAAAAGAAGAATCGAGACAATTTCCGCGTCTCCTAGGGTTGACAATAATAGCAAAATAGAATCTTTCCTTCTTGGAATTGAATTCTGACTTTTCTTTTTATTGTAATGGAATCTGATAATAGAATAATATTTCTGCCAATTTCTTTCCATTGTCTGTAGAATGATTATTTTTACTTGATAAATGGCGAAACTGTTCCGAGTAGAATGTTAAGAACAAAGAAAATTGCCTGAAGGAACCCGATATCGAGTTAAAAATAACGAACATTTTTTTATTCGCCAGAAAGTGTCTATTTCTCAACATTTACTGTCTCTAATGCTTGAAAAATGATTTTAAAATTATTTACGAAAGTCGATAAGAGATCGAAAAAAACTTTTAATGATCTTATATCAAATTACACTCTAGAAAAAAAATTCTATCTCCAATCTTTGAGCAATGAAAATATTTTGCGAAGTATTTTCAAAATTACACATGAGCGAATTTTAATACTTTTCACATTATGCTACGTTTGTGTATTCATGATCTAAAATTCATGGGTTTGAATCTTAATTTCATATTTTAATCGTTGAGTAATTAAATTAAATTTTGTGATCCATTGAGAATTAAGTCTTCTCGATAGTTCAGGTTGGAATTTTGGACCGATTCAAAGAATCGTCCTCCTTATCTGACCAATCTCTCTTGCGCTCATACAACTGGTTAGATAATTCAGTGTTATAGGCACCGGGAGTACAGAATAGCACTATTTTATATTATCTGACCAAGATTAAATTTTATTAAGGCGTTTTAAAATAACTTCGGGCGGAAATGGAAAAATTGAAAATAAATATAGCTACACTAATTAAGTACAAAAATAAGATTCAAATTTATGACATTTATCTGAGCATAAAATACCTTGATATGTTTGATATTTGCGAAGGATTATAATATCAGATGATATCTGACAAGTACTATGAAGGTATCTATATGTTTTAATATAAAGGCATCAAAGCTACATAACTAGCCCCCCCCCCCATTTCCCACCACAGTATTAATTTTTACT
Organism: Argiope aurantia; assembly: GCA_026543865.1. NCBI lineage: Eukaryota > Metazoa > Arthropoda > Arachnida > Araneae > Araneidae > Argiope > Argiope aurantia. Next base: position 13,624 of record JAPMOR010112414.1, read on the forward strand.
CATTTTTGATTCATATGATCCTTCATTTTGAGCAGAGATTTCAAAAGACTGCGTTTAATTGTATATTTCCTTAGGAGATACTTCTTATTAATTATCGAGCTGCAACCACAATACTTATGACATTGACGAAATATGGAAGCGTATATCTTCTGGGAAGTCATAAATGGCTGCTTGTTCCTACTATCTTCTATTTTCTAAAGATATCAAATACGTAATTTAACATTTTAATTATATTTATCAATAACCACTTTTCGCAATGCCGACCTCTGAGATGAATAGAATGAGTATCTGTAAGGTACTAACAGGATTTGTTTTATAAGGTATTAGCCGGATCAGTTCCAGTTTCTTGACTAATTCCTTATGTAATGGCATTAAAGATCCATTGCACGAACAACTCGACCATGATATCATAGATTCTAGATTGCAATTAAGGCTGTAGAATTTAGGGCATAGAAGATTAAGGTAAACTCAACCTGAACCACTGTCTGCTACACGAAAAAGATGAAGATGCTATCTATCCCGCATGTAAGGGTGACTAGTAGAAGAATGCATCTGCTCTTGATGATATTAGCAACTTGACTGTCGTGCCGGGCCTATATAAATTACATAGCAAGAAATTCAGCACGACAGTCAATGTACTAATCTACCTAGTCTTCGGTGCTGATGGTATCCAGAGGAAAACCACGGAAATATTTCTCAAATTATGATGCTCCTTCTTTGCGTATAAACATTCCAGCAATTTTTACAGAAAAATTTAGTGTTTTACCCTTTATGCGGCAAATTTCAACATCCATATGCTCAAGGAGTAAAATGTGATTCATTTAGAGCCTTAAACTGCCTACTCCGACCCGTCGGAAGGCATATGGTCAAAATCTGAATGACCGAACCACCTTAACAGCAGCACTGGCGGGAACTGTGGTTAAATCCTAAGGGCCATCACTGGCCACGGTACAACTCTTCTCTACGTCCCGTCATCGATGGTAAGAGCCAGACCTCCACCTTTCTGTGTACCTAACAGGGTGGCGATAACCACCTTCCGTGCCGAAAGTTTTTCATCCTCAATTACAAAGTGACCCACCAGGGGAATGGGTGATTCATTTGTAAAACATACATCTCCCTCAATGCATGTCCAGTTACGATACTGACATGCAAATTTCAGCTTTTGTTGCCGATGGTCAGTTGTCATCTGAAAAGTTCTATATAGTCTTCTGAACTAGTGGTGGCATGGTTTGTTTCTACGATCAGCAAGTCGATATCTGCATACGTTTTCATCTTAAAACATCTCTGTGTGATCTTTCCTCTTTGTCATCTATGGTTCATAATCACACTTGCCATGTGATTTTGGAAATAATTATTTTCCCTTATACTATACAGTTTTACTACGTGATAACTAACAACCCACAAAATTAGCCATTTCAAAAATATTGTTGCCTTTAACTTGTAAGCCAATGATAACGGTATTTTGGACGTTGGATAAATTGTTCTGCATTTACAATACTTTAGTAACTAAGTTTTCTGTTTCTGACTAACACTTTTTATATATACTTCATTCTTGATTATACCACTTGACATCTTTATTAAGTTATTCCTCGCCGTTGTCAAAAATAAATCGTGATGATATTAACGTGATTGCATTGTTTAAAACAGTGACAGATCTCTCAATTTCAATAAAGGCAACTTTTTATTAAATATATAATAAAATATTATTCGTAACACGAACATTTTTTATTTACATTTTCTGAGCATATTTCATTTGGTAATAACTCATGAAACAACTAATTTCAACTAAAAATATTCAAATTAAAAAAATGAATTTAGACAAATATAAAATAAATATTAATAACTTTAATAATTTAACTCACAAACGTTTCTATTTTAGATCTGCAGTATTTATTTATTTGTAAAAATGGGAAAATTTGTGAATTTATAAATTTTTCTTTAAGTTTGATTGCATGATCCTGCTTAAGTACATTCTTTGGATTTTCATTTTAATGAATGTGAAATAAGGCTTATCAATCTCTCAACCTAACTTGTTATTAACCTCATTTATAGTTATTTCAATAACGGATAATAACACACTACTTTGTAAACAGAACAATGCCCCAATAGATGATAGTGTGTTTACTTAGCAAGCCAGGCATGTCATATATTAGCTAAACGGTCTGTAATATATCACGTTTCTCTCTAATGATTTATTGAATGCGTTTCTGTAGAATACAAAATGATTAATAACAGGTATGGACCAAATACCGCACGACGGTAGAATTGGCATCTCAAAATACAATCAAACCTGATAGTCTCTTAGATACGCAGTAAGGTCCTCAGCTGTGTACATATGAGCTGTGTTTTGGTAAGAATTGATTTCTGAAAAATAGATGAATTTCTTTTCAGAAATAAAGTTTTAGAACAAATGTTATTTAGAATTTATAAAAAAATATCATGCTTTTAGAGTATAAATTGATTTTCATCAATGTTGTCTATTAAGAATGACTTGACATTGACTGACTTGACTTGACTTTGAACGAGAGGCTAATGACATGACAAGGATGACTTGAATTCATTTGAAGCAACAGTTTCATTTAATGAAGAAAAAGAAATTCTTGAGACGTTACGTAACATATTGCAAAAGTTGAAGAATTTTTTTTCACAATTTTTCCTTTTGATGGTAAAAGAATAGCTGATGCTCACAGTTTCATACAATCCTAACAAATGGAACCGAAAGATCATTAATCTGATGTGCTAGTAATGCCAGGAAATCGGGTGCAGGAATTAAAATGTTTCTTAATTATTGTGTTTTAACTGAATGCATTGATTAAGTTGAAACACAGAATATACAAATTTGAACAAACAATAACAATGGAGTTAAGAAAATACATGCATGCAAAGTAACAGGAAAGATATCTTGAAATTTTATCATATACTCACTAATAAAAAATGTTTTATCAATCGCATGGCAGATAGATACGAAAGGACTTATATGATTGCGATCTTTGGCGTTTTTTTTTAAATTTTGGTTAATAATTACTTTGACGCGGTTAATACACAAGTACCAGAAATTTGAATGCATATTTCTAACGTCTTTTTTTCTAACCGATTGTAATCAAGATTTGACACAGAACTTCCATTATAGTCACAAACATGCATATCAAATTTCATTTATGCATTGTCGTGTTTATACGTTTGTGAAAGTGTAGACCATCTGGCAGTTATTCCCTTGACGACATTCAGTGCCAGATTCGATAAGCGTCTACACTTTAGATTCTAAAACTGCGAAACAAATTATATATATCTAGTTATCTTCGTTTCATAATTTTCGTGTTGGCTTATTTTCGCACAATCAGATGGCTTTTCTCTGAAAGGATTTCGCTCAAAAATTGAGAAAAATCTACGAATTTAATGTAAAGAACTTGGATCAAATTTCGACCGTGTAGCTCAAAGTAGATTTGAGTTCTTGAGTTCATAGACAGGGACATAATTTCAAAGAGGTGTTTCCCAGTTTCGGGGAAATCTGAAACCAAACGATTTGACAAAATCCCGAGTTAGATTTGCTATTTCATGATTATAATACTTTTTCTTTTTATATTTTGTATGAGGGAAAAAACCCGAATGAAATTATATCCGCATTATTGGATATTTGGTTATTTAACTTCATTATTTTTTCATTATAAAAAAATAAGTATCCAAGGGTGTAACTTATTTTTTTATGATGAAATAAATATCCTCATTATTTTTTGTTTCTTTTTTAATACTGGTTTAATTAACGTTAGAGAATTCTTAAGTATTAAAATAACATTACTTATTTAATAAAAATGCTCAAGATATTCTCGAAAACAAATGGATTGTTTTCTAACGAAATAAAAAAAAATATGTATTCCCCAATAATTTCTTTTTTTTAAAACTTATGATATTGGAGTTTGAAAAAAATAATTTTGAGCTGATTATACCAACTTCAAAAGAACAAGAGTTTTATAATCTTATCTAAGCTGACATATTTCAACTTGTAATAGCTAGTAAATAAATACTCTCTTAACTCCAACTTAATAACATCCTACATTGTATATCATATCTTAATGTCTTTTTTGAGTTTGAAGGGAAAAAAAAACAAGAAATGCAAACGAGGGAAAAAAATATATCCAAAATAAAACCGAGAGTATAAAAAAATTCTCCAGCAAATCAATTATTTATTTTTTTGTATCTCTATTTTTTTTTCTTTCAGTGTCTTTTTTTTAAGCTTAAATATTCTCTGCTTACCCAAAATGGAATATATTACCAAGGATAACATATTCGGTTCCCTCATAAATTATAATAATATGCGAAATGCATCTGCTGTGCTTATTTCTTGAAGTCTTATTGATATGAGAGATTTTAAAAATCTGGGAAAATCTGTAAAACTTCTGTATTTATTGATGGAAAGAGGCCTGATTTGCATACATTTTAAATATTACCTTTCGAGGAAGTATTTCTGAAATGGATCGCATGTGTAAATAGATGAATTCGTTAGAGGAATTTCAAATTTCTCATTGTTTATTTTCTCCAGTTTTTGCTTTTTTTCTGTTTTAGACGGAGTCCTGTGATTTAAGAATTTTATTTGGGTTTTTACTATCGCTATATTATATTAGCCTTTCATAAATTTTGATTTCTGTGCTTTTTCTCAATGTAAAATCAACTTTGTTTTACTACCATTTAGAGAATTTTGTGAAGTTCATCCTAGGTAAAATAAAGACTTTACCAAATATTCTCTTATTTATCGTTTCAAACTGCAGTAAAAGAAAATTACTGAAATTAGATCTACACAAAAGTAGGGCTTTACTATTTATTTTACGTTCCATTGAAATCTTTGAACTAATCAAAGTATCGAATTTTCCAAAGTTGAGTATCTTCAATGAATTTTTATTATGTGTTTAAACCCTTTTTATTAAAATTATATGATTTTCTTCCAGGTTTTATGTCGATTGTCTCCAACGATTTCTGTCTTGTTTATTTAAATAAATTTAGTTAATTTAATCGTAAATAACAAAATTTTATTTAAATTTTTATAAGGCGATGAAGAAGCAAAGATTAGGTATGACGCAAAACAATTTATAAGAAAACTACATTTAAAAAAATAGTGAATATGTCATAAGAAACAATTAGTAATAGTGTATTGCATTCTGGGAGCCGTCACTTTTTATAGGTTATGATAAGGCTTAGCTAACAACTAGAATCGGAGAAAGAATGTTGTTCAATGTTCTTTGGTTGTCGACTCAAATAATATTATACAAAAACTGTCAATATCTGCTGAAATTTTGTACTGAAACGAACACTAAGTGGTATTAGGAGAGAAAGACCCTCATCAAGTGTTTATCATAGCAACAAATAAAAAAGCAAACGGTCGCAGGTGATTATAGAAATGCTACCTGATATTCAATTTATATAATCATTCATCGCCATCTATAACGTTGAGTGAGTGGAATTGAAAAATATCCCAGCTCTTCTGGTGCGTCGCTATCTGATGGAAAATCCCAACTTCTGCTTTAGCGACTGTATACTGAAGCAGAAGATTTTTTAAGCTTAGTATGTCAAATTTATTGTTTGAGAAAAGTGCTAAGCATGAATAATAGTTATGGGATCGTAAACTTTAAATTTTACATTTTTTTATTCTGAATTGTGGCAAAGATTAATGAGCTGAGGTCTTTAATTTTTATAGCATTACATTTAATCTGATTCGTCATATTTTCACAACATTTAAAGGGTTATTGCGAATAATATCTTCTTTCAGCATTGTTTTAATTTTGTATTTAATCTTGAATTTTTTTCTTTAAGTTTTCATTATTAATTTCAAACCGATTTCAGTGGTTAATTTTCATTTGAATGATTGGGGACATAATAAAGAGGAAAGGTCTCACTGCAAAGGAACAAAACTTTTAATATTACTATTTATTTACATTAATATTATATATATCTTTAATATATTATAGATAATTAAATTATAATAGCAAATGATATATAATATACATTTTAATTTGTTAAGCATTTTGCCAATGTGCATGAGATTTTCGAGGACAATTTTCCTTATTGAAACTATGGCAATCCTATTCAAGATATTGTAAAAAGGATAACAGTTCGTCTAAATGGTTACATTTTCTAGTATCTTAAAAATTATACGCGATTGCTCATTTGTAATATTTTCTACTTTCTGATTCACGTATAGAGACATCTCACTTAAAATGCTATAGTAAAACATCATCTATAAGAATATTTATTAATAATGTTTGTTTTCAGAGCTATTTTAAACACAAATAAAATAGGAACAATAATTTCTTTGTATTCTTTTATTTTTATCAATGTTGCAAATCATATTTACCTACAGCTTGTTTCTATCTTAGTTTTAGAAATATATTACTTTTCAGTGTGATTTTCCATTAATGGAAGAGGTTTCAATTAAACTATTCACATGCGACAATCGAAGCCAAAGAAAATGTCTAAATGTATTGAATGATATAGACTACCATATTTCGGAAAAATGGAGGACATCGCTATCTAAAATTAAAAGGAAGCTCCATAAAGATAGACACAAACGCAATTTCTGTCAAAGCTTTTTTATATCTTATTCGCGGAATTGTACAGTAAAGAGTTTTGACAGATACCGTTAGTGACAGTTATTGCAGCATTACAAGGAATGTACGGTGTCTGTTTTCTATCAGCTGGTGATTTACACGCGTTTGCACCGACAATCTTGACTTTGCTACTTGCATTTTGGAAACAAGGATAAAATTATATCAACGGATAGTCTTATCATACTTCAATTTATAATAACTACTCTGATATAAGTTGTTTTTCCACTCAACTCTCTTTTTTTTATATCAACCAACGATATGTGACATATTTGTTGTAAATATGTATAGTCATAAATCATGTGGATAACATATTTAAATATCTTTTAAATGGGGGCGTTAATTAATTATTTGGTAAAATAGTATGGCTTTATGCACTTATTTAATAGGAATAATATTTATTTTTGATGAATTAATAGGAAGTATTTTTAATTTGTTTGATATAATTTTTTTGTGAAAAATATACAAAAAATAAATGTTTTGTTAAAGATATTTAAGGCCTCCGGTTTTACTTCGGGTGTTTATAATTTCCCCCTATTTTTGCACTACTTGTTTTTTTGTTTCGAACTTAAAATAGACATTACGATATGAAATACATTGTAGGATATTAAGTTGGTATTAAGATGATATTTATTGAGTGGCTATTAAAGTCGTGTGGCGTTTGTTACATAAAAGTCAAATCTTTTAAAAGGAATGAGAGGTAAATATTTGATAATTAAAATATTTTTTGATATAAAATGCAAGGCTGAAATATAATTAAATCTTGAAAACATATGTTACGAATAAAGAGTGAACAGAGATATTTGTCACAATTATTAGAATTTCGAAAGTTTGTTCATTTCTTAAAACCATAAAATCTGTTTTGCTTTTCATGAAAACTATGCAATTTGAACAAAGCGCTTTGCTTT
>JAPMOR010112414.1:21134-54154 GCA_026543865.1 Argiope aurantia
CTTTGCTTTGCACGAAAACTACATAAATGGAAAAGAGCTCATTGAGAAAATAAAAAACATCAGCTATTTGGACAAAAATTAATATTTACATTTGAAGCAATCCATTTTTATATATAATAAGTTCTTAATGGTCTGATTTTATATTTCTTACTTCAAGGAACAAATGTAAAAGCATTGTAATTTTAAATGCTGAAGATTCCAAAAATTATAGTTCAGAAACGGTTGGAAAATGATTGATTGATGATTAAAACAAATTATTCTGAACAATCATTGTTTTTTCCACAATCATTTCAGAAACATCTGAATTACATGTTTTTGAAATGATAGTGTATATTCAAATAAAATCCTCTAACAATTGCAACTCTAAATGCCAATAGTTATTCAAAAATCTTAATAATTAAGTCATTTTACAATTTGAGAACTACTAGAAACTTTTATAGAAAAGAAATAATGTAACAATGCAACCACAGTGAATGCAATGTTGAAAAATAACTAACTTCATTTGAAACGAAAGCTTTGACACCCTTAGGTTGCATATTTCTAACATTAATTGAATCCATCTAAAATATTAGATGTCCTGATCTTAAGTTCGCGATGATATATTCGATGCACAAAGGGAAGGATGTTAAGCTTAGCACTTCCTTTTAATGAAACAAAGATCTGTCTACCCTTTGACATTCACTGACTGGGTCCTTGATATCATGCCGTTGTTTCAAACTTGTCGTATTTATCAAAACTGACATTAGTTGTGGCTCATTTCGATAACATTATCCATATTGTCTTGTCAGGGGCCTTTAAACTCTGTATAAGTTATGCTTTCATCCATGAATACTGGTAATTTATTTAATATATAAATTTATTTATGCACATATTTAATATATGCACTTTTTAGCAACAGTTGTTATTATAGTAAGAAATTTCACTCATTTACAATGGTATATTTAGACATTTTTCTATCTTAGTGTGCCCAGTATAAGGTATCCTTCTTTTTATAAAATCATATTGGTCAATTTATTTCCAGATTGCAGAATATTTGTAATTTAATGTTGTATTCTTCACTTTATCTTAATTTTTTATAGTAGTTTATAGTAGTATATATTTTTATAGTATTTTTAATTCAATGTCGTATTCATCACTTTATCTTAATTTTTCTTATAGTAGTAACTTCTTAAAAATGTGTGTTTTTTTTAAATACCAATATGTCATGTTTCCAGATATAGCCTTATAAGCAAATATTGACAGTCACATTATTTATTTTCACCTTACAATGTATTGTGTAACTATTTGGATACTTGTTTTTATTTCATTTATAAGCTTCACATGACTGTTACGAAGAGCAATAATGCGTGTTTGGAAATCTTTTTACTATGGCTATAAACTTTATTAGAATTAAATACCAAATTTGGGGAAAATACCAATACGGCGAATATATGAATAATTATATCATTAAAAATGTTATTAAGTTTTTTTTGCCTTTAAAAAATATATTGGTAAAAAAGGACTTTTATTTTTATTGTAGAATTGTTATAATGTGATTTCATTCATTGGGTATATTGTTTAATTCATAATGCAGCAATTTGTCTCTTTATAATTTTTTGAAAAAAAAAACAATTTAAACATTTTTTTATATAATTTATATGCAGCTATTCAAAATGCATGTTTTTGTAAAAAATAAATAAATAAAAATAAAAATAAATATAAAGTCATAAATCCTAGAGTTAAAAGTTCAGGAACTCTTCTTAGTTCAGAAAGCCCTTCAGAAGCTCTAACTACCGTGATATGTAACATAAAGTAAAAATCAATCAAATAAATATAAACTTTCCAAATATTCACTCTTAAAAGCATATTAAGATTATAAAAGATGTAAACGCTTATCTTAAAAGTATTTAAAAATTAATGGAAAGTCGTCCAGCGAGTATATGGTGAAAGAATTCCACCATATTGGATATAGTAAAACAACGCCTTATGCCACAAAAAAAAAAAAAAAAAAAAAAATCGCGGGTAAGAAAAACCCAACCGAGGAATAAACAAAGAATTGCACTGGTAGAAACTTTCAACATAAGCAGATAGAAAATTCCAAATTAGCAAATAGCAACGATGCGCAGAATATATAGCTAAAGAACTTTCTCCATGATTAACATGCTGAAGAAAGTATCCTAATCATTTGAGCACTTCGTATCTTAATGAAGAATCCTCAGATATCTGTTCCTAATAGAGATATAGTTAATTTTTGAACTTCCCAGAATTTTCATTCTGGCGGCGTTCGAAGTCAATGTAGTTATTGGTTAGACGTTGTATTCTTAAGGAACTTCTGTAAATCTCTCTTTTCAACCGCGACACTTAAATAACAGGAAAGCAATATTGTGGATTCATTACGATAATACGATTTTAAGTTATAAACTATCTTAAATTGTTAAAGTATTAACAATATTAAGATCTTCAAAAACATGCTAATGTTATATAAAGAGGAAATTATTGATGTGATTAAATTAAAAAAAGTTCCTAAATATGTCCTTGTTTCTAAAGATGCATGTATTATATTTTACTTTGATTTTATATAACATTATTTTTCAAATAGTATCTATAACGAGCAATTTATCTTTATTACAGAATAACTATAAAATATAAGTAACAATTGTTAATGAGAACTAATTTTTGAACAAAGCCATTCAGTAGAAATTAAATGTATTCGTCGTATATTTCATTTAATTATGTAATATTCAATTCTAACAAATGGTCAATTATTTTAAGTACAAATATTGGATTAAGACATCAATTAAATTGTTGTGCAATGAAATTTAATTCTGTTGCTATTAAATAAATGTATTAATATAAAATTTTCAAATGAATTGAATATTAAAACTGTATGAATTTCAAACAAACGGATTCAATTATTTTCATTTTAAAGAAATATCAAGTTACAAAAATGGGCACCATTTTCTTGAGTTTTACCAGAAATATTCAACCTTTCAAATGCATAAAATAAGTGACTTTATCTTCCATTGTGACTTTAATTAACTATCACTGCGTTAAAATTTTCGTTTTAAATTTGCTGTAACTTTCCATTTCGAGGGATAGAATAACTTCGTTTTCAAAGGATTACTCCACAATCAACAAAAGGATTTTTTTATCCTTATTTGCCATCTTCCATAAAGCATTTAGCATTCAGGCACTATGACATTTCCTGAGTTTAATCTTATAAAGCTATTAAGTGTTTTCTGACGTCGCCAGAAAAAGTGTCTGCCATTTTTCTGTTCAAGAATTTCACTTAAACTCGACTGATTTTTCTTCCTTTTCAAATTTTTTTCCCACTGAGGCTTTTATAAACCTCATTTGCTCAAGGAAAAAGACATTATAAATCACTTTACAGGATTAGCAGGTTTGAATAGGAAATTTTCAAAAAAAAAAAAAAAGGTCAAATTCTTTAATTAGTTCAGATTTTAATAAGTGCTCTGGGGATAAACATGGCTGCATTTTGTTGAAAAAAGTGTAATCTCCTATTTTGAAAAGCATCTATACTGTTTAATAGGGTATAATTGGATTTCAACATTTTCAGATTATCAGGAAAAATTTTCTTCGTGAAAAGAGAGGATTTAAGTCATAGTCATAATTAATGATAGTACCTCTTCTTGTTTTTTATCATAATCAATCAAAATATTTAATTCCATTTTTATTAACTATGCATAGAAACAGAAAAATGTAAATCAAAGAGCATAAAAAATTGTATATAACCTTGTATGAAAATTTATTACTCCGATTAAAATTTTATTTCGTAGATCATCATTTTATAGATTGGCATCATGTTTTTTTCTATTTTTTTAAATATGATTTCTCCATATTCTTTTCAAATTTATAAGAATTATTTACAAGAAATAAATATTCCTTTTTTTTATTACTTTAATGGTATATAAATTTAAATCACACTAATTATAGTTCAATGAAATACATTTTTATATTTAAATTAATATGAAGCTTTTAGAACTTATTAACGAACGCGCCTCTCGTTCCATTCCATATATTGTAATAAAATCAAACTGAACGAGGAAACCATACGAAATGATTAAATTATCAAATTCATTTATAATTAGGCAACAGATGTTGCATAAAGGTTTTTAGATATTATCTGAATAAAAGAAAATACAAGGAAGAGAAACTCAAACGCATCTATAGTATTTTGATTGTAATTTATAAAGTACAAACAAAAAAAGAAAATCCGATACAACTCGACAAAAATAAATCACAATGAAAATTAAAAGCAAACGGAAGTGAAAAGGAAAATGTTTCAAAACATAGGAATAAAGAAATGAAAAAAATACAAGTAATGAAATTAAATAATAGAAATAAAATTAAATATATGAAGAAAAAAATGTATAACACTGGAGAAACTATGATAGTCAGATATAGTTTGCTGAAAATGATTTAATATTTTCTGCTGTACAAAATGATTTTATCCCCTAATGAGTGATTAATCCGTTGATTGATTTGTAACATTTCCATCTTTATTATTGATTTGATTCTTTATGCAATATTAATATATTGTAATTAATTTCTCGATTTTTACTGTCTTCTTTAATTCTGGCTAGCAATTGAATAGTAGCTTTTCCTAATCAATTTTCATTAAAATCAGTTTTATAAATTATAGGCAGGGAAAAATTTGGATCGTCTGAGAAATTAACGTTTTTAGGCGAAATCCCGAAAATTCATTAAATAAAAGAGGGAGAGAAATGGTAATAAAACCGAAATGCTCTTGTCAGATTTTACAAAAATTGCGGAATAATTACAATGTACTGCTTTAATGTAATTATATTAGTATCAATGCGATCGCATATGAGTAATTTATTAAATTTATATCAATTTAATAATATTTATAATCAATTAATAGTATATTTTTATGATAATTAATAAAATAATTATATTAACCCAGTAGCTGCCATGATTTTCATTTGGAGATTCTGGAATTTTAGGTAAAGCACTTGGTATCCAAAATATATTTGTATGCTAGACAGTTGAGTTTCATTCTATATATATATCAGTCAGTATTTTCTGAAGCATGAAATGTATATACTATCTTTCGTTCCTTTACAAGTAAATAAATTAAAAACACGTTTGTAAGGGAACAGAATTGTAATACATAAAGCATTATATTCTTGGCTTGGTTTTTATATTATAATGGTATACCGTAAATAAATATGTAATTTATGATAATAATCTATTACTTAGTCATTTGATTTTTGAAATGATTTTACTGGTCACCTTATAATGACATCCATTTAGGGCTTTCTTAAAAATACGAAACATTTTCTAAACAAAACATAATTTGATAACAATTATAATGTAATACAATTTTTATGCATATATATAGTAGTTTATAAAGCTAAATTTAAAAAAAAATTGGCAGTTAATGGGTTAATACCAGTATCGAAATTTATGACAACTAAAACTTAACTCATATTAATGATAAAAATTTATGTAAAATATATACATGAATAAATAAATAAATTCATGTTAAGGAAAGTTAAGATAGAAAATACTGTAAACATCTCTCATAATAAAATTTTTTATGCAGAATATTAACTTACAAATTTCCAATACATTTTTTTTCTACTAAATTCTTAAAATTATTTTTCATTATGCTGTTGGTTTTACATTTCTGGATATTATAATACGATATACTGGGAATTTTTTAAACATTTATTTCAATTTACTTAGGTATAATAAAATAACTTGTTAATGAAACTTGGATGGATGATCTCTTTATCTTAAGCAATCCAACTGTTCCAAATGCAATTTTGAACAGCAACAGCAATAACAACAAAAAAAAACCCTTTTCATATTCAATTGCTTTTGTTTGGATTTGTATTATATTGTTGTTTACTTTCAAGAAAGTTATAACGTGATTAAAAATTGAAAGTTTGGATTATAATGTTATTTCTAATTATTTTTTAAAATAATAATTCAATTATGCCAAGTAAAGATTTTGTGAACGAGTATTTACTGAGAATCCTCGACTGTAGAATAATTCTGAATTAATATTTGCGTTTAATTAATTAATATTTTTTATATTATTCATAAAGTAGTGCTTTGGTTCAAACCTTTTCCCTTTATATTATATTTTCTCTTATCTTGGTCTTTGAATTAATTATTCATATTATGTAGAAAAACTTGCAAAAGCTTCAAACATTATCCCCAAACAAATATTTCTAACCATTCAGCCTAACATCGAGAATATAAAGCATCGAGTTCGAGACTCAGTTTTAGATAAATATTTGTTATTTCTATTGGTATTGTGCGCTTTAATATTTTCTGAGGCCATGGGAAATGGCCTCTAAGACTCGCGTTCACAAGGTTTGATCAGTTTTTAAATGCTGCGACAAGCCAACTTATCGCCTTTGATTAGAGCTGCTATTTTTAATGACTTTAAAAAATACAAAAATTTTAATAATTAGCTTGATCTTATAACGTGTCAGCTGTACCGCTTAAATTTAATATGAATTATTATGTTATAAAGTATGTTAGCAATTCGGAGCAATGAAAGAATAGTTGCCATAAAGGTCAAAGAAATTTCATGATGTAATAAAAAAATAGATGATTCAATATTTTTTTAAAAATCTGAAATGATAACTGTTTTGCTTTATTGATTAATTCTTAAAATAAATCTGACATTTTATCCTCAATAGTGCAGAGTTCTAAAAATAGTTTTCATGTCAGCTGTACCTTATTTTATGGTCAAGTGGATGGATTGAGCGTTTTTCATGACCTCGATTGAATGTACAGCGACTCTTGCTTTTATTAAATATTCGAATTACTTGTTACTAAACGGTTTTACAAAACACTTGGAACTTAATTAATTTTTTTACTCTTTGTTATGACGCAATGAAGTAAATACGATCTTCCAATCACAACAAAAAGTCTTCTGTGCAATTTCTTCAGTCACAAAGAAATTGTACAACAGATTTTTTAGTTGTGATAGACGATCGCATTCGAATAGTTCTGAATTATCCACAGATGAAGAAAAAGATCAAAATGGCAACGCTATGACAAATTACTATTGTGGAAAATAAAATCATTTTAAAGGTCATGTATTGAATCAATTTCCGCATGTTTGTAGAAATGAACTAGGCAATGACTTATAATTATTTTCTATAGACTACTGGTTATATATATTGAAAATTCATATATTTTAAATCAGTTATCCTGTAAATCATATTATTAATCCTAGAAAGCAGATTTTAAAAAGCAGGTAGGTTATTTCTAAAATAAGAATTGAAAATCCGAGTATATATAAAGAATAATTCATGACAAGCAAATGAATTACATGAAGTCGTATGGAGTGGAGGGGAAATTGATAATTTCAGGTGAAATAATGTTGGAAGCATAAAAAAATACGTCATTTTTTATTCACTAAATTAGAAAAGAAAAATTAACTATGCATATATTGTAAAATATCGCTTTGTTGAAAATGCATTGGGAAGTTGTGCTGTACATGTGTAAGAATATGAAATGAAATAGCTTCTTGTAAAAACGGATCAATTTTACTAAATGCCCATTTTTTATTTTTGATATAACGGTTAAATTTTACATTGTTATCTTCAATATATTAAGGAAAAGAATGTATGTTAAGGAGATATTCTTTTTAGATTATATTTAATTATAGTATATATTTTGAGAAAAAAAAATATGTTGCAAAATAATAAACTTGCCAGATAATTTTATATTTATATAATGTAAACAATAAATTTTTAAAGTAACAAAAATATTACTGCTAAAATATAAATAAAATTTCAAAAATATTTTAATATATTACTAAAAAATGTGCATTGGAAGGGTTAGTATGATTCTGTTCCCTACAGCTTGGGGAAAGAAATTAATTGTAGAAAACACTAGCTTAGGTATCATGTTAGACAACTTAGAGCATTTCAAAATTATAAATCCATTCTCAAAATAGCTGTAATTTAGTGTCAAATTATGATCTCTGTCGAATGAAAGCGGAACTTCGTTGTGACACTTTGATGCTGGACAATCAAACTACATCATTTTTTGTAATAAATAAATGATGAAGTAAACAGAGTTTTAATATTGAATTTAATATATATTTTCATACTACATTTATTTGTAAAAAACATTGGTCAAAAGCTTTTATTATTAAGATACTGACTTCTTTTATTAGCTAAAATATTTCATACTACTGTTTTTAATAAGAGTTGAGAAGCCTTAGTAATTACAATAAGGTATGAATAATTTAATATTTCCGTTTCTAGTAGAGTAAAACTGTGGCAATAATATTTCAGCAGAGGAACAAAATTTAATTGAAAATTTAATTTAGTCTTAAGCAGGGAAGCATTAAAATATTCTTAATACCATAAATTCCTCAATGGTGACTTCCTACTTAATGTGCCTAAGAATATCTAATTTTATTCTATCTTGACGAGCAATCATGGCTTTAGAAGCATTAAGCCTCTATTTTTGCATGTTTAGTCGCTCCTTGATGCATTAATCTATGATTTAGTTATTCCCCAAATCTGGAGCAAATAGGTTACATTTAACATATTAATTCTTAACGTATAATTTAAGGGATGTTGGCTGTATTCTCAAGCGAATGACTAAATCTAATTTATTACATACAAGCTGATGTATGAGGATAAATTAAATAAATTTATTTCTAAGTTTCTAACTATGTATAATCAGGATTAAAATAATTTTAGACCAATTATTTTTAATGAAAATTTTATTTCTGTATAAAATAATATAATAAATAAAAATTCTTCTATCGTCTGGAATGTTTAAAAAAAATTGAATGGAAATATTTATAGAAGCAGACGATTTTTAAAAACTGCCAATAACTAATTTTCTCCATATAAATTTACCAACTCGATAGTTCTTCCTATTCCTGATAAAAAATGTTAATCATTTTTTAAAATTCCTTTTAGTGTTCTTCCAGAACTCTGTTACATGTTCTGGCAATAACTATTGGCATGAAATTTTGCTCTTCATCAATAAAACATATTGTTATAAATATTGTAAAATTATAAATATTATATTATTGTGCAATAAAAAATACGCGACTGCAAAAAATATTAAAAAATAGAAATATAAAATTAAAGGCAGAGTAGTTTAAAGCCGTAATTAGTACAACTTCCCTATTGATCAGAAACTGGGTATCTATAAATTTCCTTATCTAGAGGTAGTTAGTATCTGTTCTATTATATATAAAATTTTGAAAAATTAAATCTATCTATCTATACTTATAATAAAGCTCAGTGTGTGTGTGTTGGCACTCTACAGACCAGACCATTCAACCTACAGCTACCAGATTTGGCACGTATATACCTTCGAAGCCGGGAATGTGCACTTGGGGGTTATTTTTTCGAATTTGTAATTAAAATTTTATTTATTTAAAAATTAATCGAAATTTTGGCGTCTTTCTGCTATAACTTCCGAAAATATTACCGCACAAAAAAGAGTTTTACATGAAGTTAAAGATCAAAAATGTATCTTTTAAATGATACCAATGGTTTAACCTTAAAATTAAATTTCTAATTTTAATGAATTTTTAAATAAATATTTTAACTATATTTTTCAACAATTTTTTTCGTACAAAATAAAAATAAAGTTTAAGCTGCACGAGCACGTTTCGCATTCATGGGAAAAAATCAGCTTT
Organism: Argiope aurantia; assembly: GCA_026543865.1. Classification (NCBI taxonomy): domain Eukaryota; kingdom Metazoa; phylum Arthropoda; class Arachnida; order Araneae; family Araneidae; genus Argiope; species Argiope aurantia. The sequence continues at coordinate 30,793 of JAPMOR010112414.1, forward strand.
TTTCAAAGTGTTGCCATCACATTGATTAAAGCTCCAATTAAAAATAAATTAAATCTTTTTGGAAATGAACGAAACAATCTAAACAACAGTATAAGTTTGGTATGACTATCAAAATTTGAAGATTAAAAATGTTTTGTTTGAGCGAATTTGATAGCGATGAAATTCTGTATTTTAAAATCTTATATAAATATTTCTTGTGGAATATTTTACTGCAAAATTTTTGAGGGAAAAATCTGTAAACTTTTTGTTAATATAAAATTAATTGAATATTTTTACATTTGCTTTTTGGAATGATAAAAACATTCTTTTTTTCTTAAATCAGTTGGCAAAGTGTGGTTGAAATTGGACCTGCTGTTTAGGAAAGGATGTGGAACATACTATAACATCTTTTATTTATATGAAGATACATATTAACAGTATTTCTTGAAATATCTGACGATGTTGTATCTAAAAAGTATATAAAATAATATTAGTTTGGTTGTTTAGAAGAGATAAATCTTTCGTTTCCCAAATTCAAGTAATAGAATACGATACTATTATACATTCATCTACATTTTAGCATAAAACTGGTTCTGATATAGCAATCCATTACACATTATACTTTGTATTTTTTAATTAATATAAATAGAGGCGAAATGATTCTTTTTAATTTAAAAAATGGGTATGAACCAGCTTAGTTATAAATAGCAGAAAATTGGGAGCTCTGTGGAAAGGTGTAATAACATATTAGCATATCACCATTTCAGCATTCAACCTTATATAAATATGCGATACAAATAATTGTTTCAAAATATTGGAATAACGTTGATGGTGAAAACATTAGCTATGTATAGCTGACATCATCTGTATTGCTTTTTTAAAACTATATATAAACAAAGAATTAAATGAGAATTTTTCAGAGCTGATTTGGTTGTCATTTTAAACAATTATTGAAAATTAAACAAATAACTAAAAATTAATTAAACAATTTAATTTTCAATAAAGTCCTGAAATTTTTCTTTCTGTTTGTTGAAAAGCAGCAATTATTAAAATGTACAGTATTTTAGTTACAACAAAATAATAACAATTATTTAAAGAAAAATTGTAATCTTAATTTACAAGAGAATTCTGTTGGAAATAAAAACGAATGAAATACATTTAATACAATTAGAGGATTCTCTAAAATACTCCGTAGATTTGAAGAGTTCATTTATTACGTTAAGTACATAAAACTTTATTATTTACGTCATTTAGAGCATTTTTCCAGTTGTAAAGAGCTCAATCCTTGCTCAACGAAACAAATTTATTTATTACATGTTATATTGCTGTTAATTAACTTTGAGTTTTAACCAATTTAATTATTTAATCGTATAAGGCACAGCAGGAAATAATTCGTTTTACGTTGCTGTTTTTTAGAAAACAACAACAAAAAAAATATTTGAAATTTAAGGAGCTAAAACTTTATTCTTTCCAAAAATTATCATTTATGAATTTTAGTTTTTGGATAGAACCTATCTGAGATGGAGGAAAAAAAAACACTTGTAGGATAAAAAGCGGAATCCTCATTATTTTCTTCCAAGATATTACAAAACTATGAAAAATAATTTTTATTCCATATATAAAAACTGCAGTCAAATATATCAAATAATTTTTGTCGGTATAAAAAAAATTCACCTTGAAAAGGTAATTTTACCTAGTAAATTGCTTATTACCAAAAGTATATGCAATATACCATACAATCAAAAGCAAAAATATCCAGATAAATATAGAACAAACAGATAAAACAAAATTAAAAACCAAAGCAAACTGGAGTACAGAAAAATACAAAAATAACTGGATGGAGGAGTTGGAGGAGAAAATATAAATCATAAGCTAGACAAATTGCTGCAATTCAAGAAAAGCTGTGGAAATAAATCCTAAATCACCACGAAAGTTAAAAAACAAAAGCTAGAACAACGCAGTCAAATGAATTAATTGCTCAAACAACGAAATATTGAACGATAAATCTCGTTTTGTTCGATAATGTTTGCAGAAAATATTGCAATTCTTTTTTGCGATTTACATTGATTTTATCCTTTAATAAGCAATTAATGTATTTTCAGCATATTGTTTATATCATTATTATTGATGTATGGTATAATACAGGGTGAGGATGGGTCCGATTTTAAAAAAATATATTTTTGAAACTACTGCATATATTGCAATAAGTCATACAGGAATTTAAAGAGAAATATACCAAGCTTTTTTTTTCAGTTACAAATGTTCGATGTGTAACCATTTTGTTTCATGGCATACGCCCAATCTGTAATCCAGTTCTTTTCAAACGTTTTGTAACTCACTGTCAATGGTTCTGAATGCTTCACGAAATTGTTCTTTAAGTTCTGGCAGTGTTTTCGACTTTGGTGGTAAATACACAATGTCTTGTCTCAATGATTTCTTTTTGTGGGGTTATATCAAAGATAACAGATAAAACAAAATGCTACAAAATGTTTAGAACGAACTGGATTACAGATTGGACGAATACTGTGTAACAAGAAGGTCACACATCGGACATTTATAACTGAAAAAAATTGGTATATGGCTCTTTAAATTCCCGTATCACTTGTTATAATACGTGAAGTAGTTTCGAAAATATGATTTTTTAAAATCAGGTTCATCATTTGTACTCATCCTGTATATGATTTAAGATAAATTATATTTATTTTATGAATTGAAGAAAAGCAACTACATAAAGCAAGATAAATTATATATAAAGTTTTCGTGTAAGGAAATTGAGACGAAATCAATTCTATGATCACAATAATCACGATACTTTCATCAGTACAACATGGGATATTCATCCTTTTTTGCTAACTGAGAAAGTTTTCTTTTCCCATTTCCCCATTTAAAAAAATGCATAAAAGAAGAATTCAATAAAGTGAGGGAAATAAAACCCATGCTTGTTTTACATAATCATATTCCTATCTGCGTGTTACTTGATTTCAAAGGCCCTCTGGCAGATCCCAATACTGCAGTAAAATGCGATATTTACCGAAATATTTCATAAACAAATAGAAATATAAACAAGAAAGGTCTTTGGAATAAAAGGAATGATCGATATATTTGGGCTGGAGGTTACTCAGGTGGATACCATATCAGAAAAAAAATCTGTTATTTTGATCAATCAATGATATGACGTCACAGGCGAAGTTCGTGTCCCTATAAATTGATCACCCCCCCCCATCTTTTCCTAAAGCATTAGATTGCAGAGAAGTTGATGGCATATAACCACGCAAGATTATAGAATGAGTCAGGATTCACTTATCTGCTGCATACTTTTCCTCTTCGCCACATTTTCTTAAAACATGGTTACTGAAATTTTTCCAAGTCATCACGTCAGCAGTTATCATTTTTATAATGGCATCAAAAAACATAAATCGTTAAATATATTTGGTTATGCAAAATAGTCTTATCCCTTATTTTTTTTTATAAAGGTGTAAAGAGGATAGATAGAAATATTTTCTGAAATAGGTTTCTTTCCGCAACATTTTCCTTAAAGCAGATAGTAAAACTTTTCCAAGTCATTGCCTAAGCAGTTATCGTTTGTATGATAAAAAAATAAATATGTTTGGTTAAATAATTTTTTCTGCTTTTTATTCTTATATAAATGATAAAAAGGATGGAAGGATTTTAAAAACGTTTTTTTTCCGCACCACGTTTTCTTAAAACATATATTTTTAAAATCTATCTCTTCAGCATTTGACATAAGAATAATAAAACTTAAAAACAATTTAATGAATCAAATTTATTTATTCTTTTACTATAAACATATAACTAACAAGGAAAGTAGAAAACTATTTTCTAAAATAGATATCATGCGTTACATTTCCTTTAAATATGATTCTAAAATTTTTCCAAGCCATTACGTCAGATTTTTTTTTGTGTGTGTGTGTGATGGTAAAGTGAAAAATAAATATTTAAGCGCATTTTATTAAGTAAAATATTTCTTTACTCTTTTTTGTGAGCATATAAAATAAATGCTAAGGAGGATAGAAATATTTTCGAAAACAAGTTTCTTTTTGGATCATTTCCTTAAGCATGATACTCATATTTTCCAAGCCCACGCCTCAGTTACTGACGATTGTTTTATCTATGATAAGGAGGAAATTTTCTTATTTTTAGTTAAAATAATTTTATCGTCAACAAAAATAATAAAGGAAGTAAAAAGCTTTTTTTCACCAAGAGCATAAAGAAATAAGATGACATCTCAATTTCAACATACTATAAGTTCTTATATAGGAAATTTTTATGCATATGTTAAATTCACACTTTTAGTTTTATAATTTGTTTTATTAGAAATATCAGTACTGTAATCATCAAAAACATAAATAATATGGATAATAGAAATGCAATAAATATTGTTGTAGCAATTGAAAAAACAATTCTAGATATTTTTCTTCGTCTGAAGTTGTATTAAACCATAAGTCTGAAAAATTTATTCTGGCATAATGTTTGATTGTATGTGAAAATAAAACTGAGTTAATTAAACTAAAAAATATTTGTATGATCCTATTGCATTAAAATTATCAATTTCTTCGATATTTTTAAGATATTCTTCAAGGGTAATAAATTTCTGTCTTTTTAAATTTCATAAGTATAATGCTAACTATAAAATATTCTAATAGCTAATCTTGACGTAATACAATAGAAACTATTAATTATACATTACTTTACTGAACACCAGAAGTAGTTTTCCTAAAACTTTCTCACATAAAATTTCTAATAAACTTACCATGACAGAGAACGCCTTACAGGGTAGTAGGATACAAAAAATACTTAATATTAACTTTTGGCGTGAATTTAACATTTGTACTGAATCTATCGTGTCATTTCTGGCAAGTTATTTTTATGGTTGATTTCTAGCATCGTTAATATAGTATTCAAAAATTGAAATTGTATTTTAGACACGTTTTTCTCAACCTATTAATACTAAAATTTAACAGAACGCAGTAGTTGTATTCTCACAACTCCGTACCAAATTTGATGCATTTGACATTGTGTTTTTAAATTATCCCATTCTCATGTTTCTGAAAATACGGACCGACCGACAGACAGTCAGTATTTCCCAGGTATCTACACTATAGACTTTAATTCTGTGCACCGAATTTTATTTATATGTGGTTATCGTGTTAATTTATATTCGGACAGACGGACTTCCTCTAAACAGATTTTACTCAAAGTTTGATTGAAATCTGAAAATCGGTGTAAAGATCACATACTAAATTTCAACAGTATAGGTGAAAAAGGTTTTGAGTTAGCTTTGTCACAGACAGACGGACATTTTCTAAGAATGTGTTTTTCAAATTAAGGGCGCTCTGAAATGTGGAGATTCGTCATAGTCTCGAGTTCGAAGTTATTGCCGATTACTATACTTTCTCTATACTAAGCATATAAGAAACTAATTATTGTATTCTTAAATTAAATAGTAAACAAAAATTCACATAAGTGTTTATTTAATTGTCTATAAATTTTGCACAGAATTTTAAAAAAAACTGTAATCCACTCACTCCTTAAATTTAGCATTGATATTTATGATATTTTTTCAATTTCTGCGCAAATATTTTATTTTAAATCAATATATCCAGATAAAGTAGAATGTTTTTTCAATGTAGTAAATCTTTAAAAAGTTTTATAGGATTGATATTAAACTTTATATTTCCATAGATGAATTTAAATAATTTTAATTGTGTTATTATATAAAAGACATTAATTACATTAATTTTTTTTCTCATTTTAGGTGAGTACCAGAATTTTCTTAGTTGAGCTGAAATGATTTATTAATAGAATATATTGTATTTCCAAATTACAGGTATGACTTTCCTTCAAATTTATAGCTACTGTATGCTATTGTACTTGATTTTCAAAGAAATATTCAGAAATTGTTAATCAAAGCATAAAAAAATGTATTGGTTTCAATGTTCATAGACTGACCTACTACTGTAAGATGCATGCATGACACGACATGCAAACGTGTTATACAATCGATTTATTGTTTAATGTGAATAAAAATTTGAAAATTTTTATTAAGAAGATAAAAATGTTGAAAATAAAATTTCTCAAATGTAAATGAAATCAGCAGTAAAAAGAGGAAACCTAATGATGTTTCATGTTACAAAGTTCGTTTATAAATTATTTTAACATGATGATGCTTACAGGTGGCATGCTTTCTTATAACTACGACTTGCTCTATAACAAAATCGTTCACATGCTCTATAGAGCAGTGTGTTTCTATAAAACTACCAATATTTGTTTAGTAGTTACTTTTCATGTGGTAAATTATATTAAGTTATTATTTATTAATTATAAATTTTCTTCTATTAACTTTGGAACATATTGTGCCAATAAAGTTGCTTTTACTTTTTATTTAAAGTTCAACAAATTAGCTGTTTAGTCTCCAGTCAATTTTTCTCCAGTTATTAAATTTTAAAATATATTATTTTATAGATGCTTTCCATTTTTTCAGTTACTATATTTTATTTACATTGAAAATATATTTTGTGTGAACATTTTCATTTATATATATAAGCCGAAAATATTAGGTTTCGATATTCTGGACTAGAAACTACATTCTTCCTGAAATTTTGACATTATATAATAGCGAACTCTGCCTTCTAGTGCCCTTAAAAGTACATATAGTTTCAAATATTATTTAAACATTTTAACGCATTCAAATTGTATTAAAGCTATCGAAAAATGTATGCATAGAAGTATCGTTAATTCTTATATATGCATAACTCTTAATAAAAATGATTTTATTTTTAAATTGTATTTTTAGAGAATAAATTTATATCACAATTTTACACTACTTTCCTTTGACTTTGTTTTGACTGTAACAAAGGAAGGCTTATAAAAAATAACTCTTACAGAGAAAATATCAGATGATTAAGCGAGAGTAAAATTGCAAACGATATTTCCAAAAGGGAAAATGTGCTGAAGTAATTATATATGTTTACATAATGCAAACTAGTTATACTTGTTTGCACAATATTAAACTGAATATCCTTTCTCTGAAATTTAGCTTCTAGCTATATTTTGTAAATCTATTCTAACGACGTAACTGCATATTTATCGATAAAATTTTAATGATGCGTAAAGTTTTGGAACGAACGTGATGATTTCAACTTAGATATTTAAAACAAGTTTCTTCAGTTTTTGTTACATATAGAAGATATGATTTTAAACAGGAAGGTTTTATTTTTCCTTAATGTAAATGTTCCAACAATTATCTGAAGATATTATATTTTATTAGTATTTTTTTGCAGATATTTTCTTGCAGATTTTTCATTGAAAGGAAATATCAATTTTTCATTCCTATTACACTTCTAAGCTACAATAAAATAATCTTTAAATTGTTTTTATTTTTTCTATATAATAAATTTAAACTTCTGCTTTGATATGAATTAAAAATATAAATTGTGAGCTTTATAATATATTTATATAAATAGCAAGAAAGATAGATAAGAAATGACTAAATATATGCGTTCATAATTTTCCTAGTATCTTAAAAAAAGTGATCAAACTTTTTAATTGATAATGTAGGATTTTTAAGTTTATGCCTGATTTCTTCAGATTATAAAAACTCAGTTTTATGGGATTCGCAAATTTTATTTAATAGGTTATTGAAATAAGTGTATTCAAACGTTTTTGATACCAAGTTATTTATAGGATATCCAATTTATTTATGATCCAAAAGCTAATTTAAAAATATTAGAGGTATATTTCAACCTAAAAACGGTCTAAATGACACAAATAATTATATTTTTATTTTAATCAAAAATAAAAGATTGAATAAATAATAATTCATTTTTTTATGCAATGGACCAATTTTTTTAGCCCCTTTTAGTAAAAAAGCTTTAAATTTTTATAAAATCGAAAATGTTCTTTTGCTTTATCTGTAATATTTAATATGATATTCTTGCTATATTAACATGTTAAGAATAGGTGAAGCGAAAAAAGTAAATTGCACTCTATCTAATAATGATAAAGATGATAATCGTATTTTTTGCTTATACAACTGTTATTAATAACTTTTTCTTCAAAATTTTATTTCAAATTTGAAAAAAAAACTTTGTGTAAGTTATTCTTATATTTATACCTTATATAGCAAAAAACTTTCAGAAGCTTTCTTTCCTTCGTATAAAAAAAAATGAAAATTTTGGATTGAAGATAAACAAGTGGCAGTGGTCTCTGAAATTTTCTCCTCTCTCCCTCCCGAATGAAAACAATGGTCATTGAACAAAGCCGTGAACTCCACAATTGCGCTGATTTTTTTTAAAAATAATACACCTATGAATATTTTGTGCCTCGCAGAAAGGAGAAAAAAAATCCAGTACGCTTTTTAAAATCTATTTAATTCGAGTGAAACCAAAATTTGATATATAATTATGAATTTTCTCTTCCGGTATTACATACCAAATTTGATTTTTGGATTATTGTGTCTGGACATATATTCCTACAATTAGACAAATGATTAAATTTTTAATAAATCTTTTTCAATAATTTTTATAACAATTTAAACTTTAGATGCTGTAACTATGGAACAAATTTAATAAATTCACTCTTTACATTTCAAAGTTATCGTTTTCAATTGTGCATGAACACATATACAGACAACCTTTCTATAATTGAATGTCGTCCAAAATTTCATAAAAATTTACAAATTTAATGTAAAATAGCATACCAAATTTCATCCATACAACTGAAGAGCCTTCGTTCAAAAAAAAAAAAAAAAAAAAAAAAACTGACAAACTTAATTTCAAAAGTGTGTTTTTCGAACTCGGGTGATGGCTGAAATACAAAAGTCATGAAAATCTCGAATTCTAATATTTTTAATTTACTATTTGAGTATTTTTACTTTCTCTTTTCATATTTAGTTTACAAGAAAGCAATTATAATAACAATTTAATGTTTGTTGGTGTTTAAATTACGAATCCTAATAAACAGGTGGTGCTAATTTTGTCATAAAAACACTAAAAATATTAGCTTGCTTAATTTTATTCCGTAACTTCGATTTATACTTAATGTTCAGAAAATCTTTTTTGCAGGAAATAAATTTTAATGACTTTCTTAAATAAGTTTTAAGTAAGTTATGAAATCATTTGTGCAAGAAAATAGTTTAATTGTGTGGCTTATTATACCAAAATCAGCCACATAATTTTCTAAGCAAAATGCTAGATGATAGATAAATTTAAAATATCATACATAAGAAAAAAATTGAGAGTAATAAATGATGATAAAGAAAAAAAAATGATGTTTGTTGACAACATGTTAATGGAGATGGCGAAGAAGGTTATTTCCCTATTATGCCGACAAAGTGATAAATTCTCTTTATGTCAACTTTTATGAGAAAATGAAAAAAAATTCTGAATCATGGCAAAGTGAGGGAGATAATTTTAGTATTTCGAAATACCGATTAAATCTGCAAAATGTTTATTGGACGTTTCGAGAGCATAAAATTATTCGAAAATTCTGTAATAATTTCTAATTTTCTTTGTTTGCATGGGTCAGTAAAACATGATGTATGAGCCTGCATTTATATAGAGTGTTCACACTAATTATGATATAAAAGCTTACTTCTAAATCGTTACGAATAATCAACTCAATTAAACGTTTGTAGGAAAATTCTCTGAATGCCGTAAAGAATTACCTTTTATGATGTTTCTGTTAATAAATTTACGGCAAAATATATAAAATGTCATTTGTATATATTATTCCATAGATTTATTAATCAAAAGGATTCGCTATGTAAAGTTTTAAATAAACAAAAGAATCGCTTTCTACTGTGAATCGAACTAATTGAATTATGAGTTTTTGATTAACATTTCAACTGCTACTTCAAGCAAGAGCACCCAATCTTCATTTCATTTCTTCGAGGTGATTGATGATTGGTTTCCAATAATGTCATTTAGAGAGTCGTGCATAATTCGGGCCAATTTTGAGGGTAGGACTTGACGGAGGAAAAGAACTTATTTTGCTCAAATTGGCAGAAAATTATTTGTTCGATTAACTGATATTTGTGTATTAACTGCAATACAGAGGTTAATAGTCTAAAAATACCTCAAATTATCGCAAGATATATTCAATAAATACAATAGATGTGTGCTAAAGATATGTCTTTCGCAACTATTGCTCGCCGGGTACAAGCAGTAACAAAACACTAGTTACTATAAAGCACGCGTCTTATGTGTGGAAATTAAATTCTGGTATTCATTATCTAGCCCATTGTTCAAATCTTTAGGAGAATGGATAGAAATAATACATTTATTGGAACATGCGTTTCGAGAACACTACTCTTCTTAGTTTATTTTGATACTATTGAACATGTTCAATTTAGCTCGTAACTTTTACAGAATTTATATATCCATAAATGATTTGTTTCTCGAGACTAATTGCTTCTTAATTTTATATTTGGGACATGAATTGATTCTTTCAAAAGGGTGTCCCAAATTTGTCACAAGATTTGAATTTTTAGAGTTAAGTGTTGGCAACCCTATGAAAAATATTTGACAGCTAATAGTTTAGAATTATCAAAAATGGAGTTTTACACGATAGAAAAGTGTTTACATTGTTGAACAATATTTCAAAAATAATGAAAATCTGGCGGCCACAGTTCGAAAATTTGATAGTTGGCCCCTTAGATCGTGTGAGTTAACACCAAGGGATCTCTTTTAATGGGGTTATTTGAAGTTAAAGGTCTATGCCCACAAGTATGCGTGCATTGAAGGAGGAAATTCAATCAAAATGCAGACACATTTATGCAAAATGGTGATTGAAAATTTCAACAAAAGAGTTCCTATGTGCCAGCAAAATCGTGGATGCCATTTGACCTATGTGTTATTCCAAACATAACCCTTTCTTGTGCTGTATGATTCAATAAAAATATAACAATTTAATGAGGAAAAACTGTGTTTTTTTATTTGAGTCATATTTTGCTTTATTCCGTTGTTCTATCATGTTATGCTCCATTTTTACTAACCTTAAACTATCAGCTGTCAAATGTTTTTTTCAATAGAGCTGTAAACACTTTACTGCATGAATTGTGGCAAATTCAAATCTTGCCTTAATTTTGGAACACCATTTGCTTTAGAAAATAAACTTCAATTTATTGATTTTATATTTAATTTCGTATTTATAAAAATAACTAAATCTTCCGCTCATAATACATATTCTATAATATAATGATATTATTTTAAATTGAAACGTGAACCAATCAATTTATTAAGCTTCTAGAACAATATTATTCATTTATCTCGTAGTATTTTAATACCACCAAATGTCTACACTCTTTTCTTCAAATGGATGAAGTTGCTAATTATAAATATTATGAATTATATATAAAATATTTCTTGATTTCTTTTTTAATCAAACTTTTCCTATCAAAGTAAAAGAATCAAGCTGATTGCAATTTTTGGGAGATAATGCTCTTCCATTAATTATTTTTCCCGTTTCGTGAAAAACAGACAAGAGGTTTCCACTGTTGACCTATCTACGTGCTATACTCTTCTTCACTTGGGAAGACAATCACGTCGGAAGCCTCTTACCAAGTTATCGTCAACCATTAATCTGCTACAGCTACTCATCTGCTTTCACGTGACTCGAGGGAAATCTTCGTTTGAGAGTCAGAATCTCGAATACAATTACCGGAATACTTAATCTTCTACGAAAACAGCCTGGCATATGAAGATTCACACTTCTAGAAACTCGATGTTACAATCTTTATCAGGCAGTTTGTGTTGGATGTTGGTTGAATATATAATCATTTTCATCAAGATCTTATGTCATTTCTGTTATTTTCTAGACGAGGTTTTATTTGCAAGTAAGAATGATGACTAGTGAATTTTAAATAGATAATTTGCTTTTCTTCTTTCATAGATGCGTTGTTTCTTAATGGATTAAGGTTCAGAAGTTTTGATGTTTGATTTCATTAAAATGATTGTCTCTGCATTCTAGAAATTGATATGCTGAGCACAAATGAATCTCTGAATGCTCTCGTTTTTTTTTATTGAAATTCATATTCTATTTTTCGCTTTTTTATTGAATTACTTTTTTTATTAAAATTTATATAATATTTTTTTCATTCAGAAGGGTATATTCTAAAGGAGCTTTATATTCTAAAAAGACATTAGTCCATCACCACAAGTTATTGTATATTTAATACACACTGGAATAATTACTAAAATTTAGTAACATTGCAGATATGTAAAAAAAAATGCAATTAAAAAGAGTTTGTTTCCAACATTTGAATCCAATTGACTCATGCGGTTTCCTACAATTTAGGATTTAATTATAAGATGAACTGCCAAATTCCGATTACTCATGTCTATCAAAAGTCTAGTGGTAGATTGATGGCAAAAGGTAGGGATCAATTGCCACCAAATATCCTTACTCTGCTCAAGTTTTACTCAAGCAAAATCAATTGATATGAAATTTCTCCTTTTAGTGTATAAGCTTTTAAAAGAAAATTTTCTATGTAAGATTTGCTTCTCATGTTTGAGTACAGATCAAAATTATGCAACTCTTTTGTAACCATACTGCAAAGCAATAGCTTCTTAAGAATAAAAATAATGAATAAAATAAATAATTGATACCATAAAATATCTCTTTAAAAATTGTATTTAGTCGAATTGAAACAAAGTTCCTAGTACCATATAAAGGCCCTCGTGTTTGTGTCATGTCGAAGCGTAAATAGATTAGAATAAAAGTTGTGAAGTCGAGTTTGGAATATGGTGATGGTAAAAATTGTAAAGTTCCATCCTCACTAACATGTAATTTTTCAACTAATTCCTTGCTTTGGAAAATGCTTCGGTGTGTTGAAAGTTTTGCCCTATGTGAAAATCTTTTCAATATATCATTAAATATATTATTTTTTCTTCAATCCTTTAATTTAAAACGTAATCTAATTCGCCATTGGAAGAAATAATAAATTTAGGAAATATTAGAATTTTAATGCTTTATTAAGATATAATTTCTTTCATTCAGATAGTAGTTTTAAAATATTATTTTCCAAATGGATTTATTTCATATATATATGTTGTGCAAAATAAAAAAGATAAATAAATACATGGTTTCAGTATTCATATTTGAGTTATTTGCCAAGTTGGAGAAGGCGATGACAAACTGCTGTTTAAACTTCAGAATGAGTTTATTAGTCTTAAAAGTACAATTATTGACTTCTTGCACTGGACTCGTAGAGGTCGCCATTTTCATCTGTTCAATAAAAACTCCAAAATTACAATATGTTTTTCAATGGGTAATTGCTGCTATACACTCATTTTCAGAAGCAACCGGTTTTCATTAAAAAAACTTTCATTTTTTCAAAACCAATTAATATGTCAAAATTGATGCTTTATTCAATGGAGTATAATGAATTATATTTCACATTAGAAATAGAATCCATTATATTAAAACCAATCTTGGTTCTTGATGGTTGTTTATCTCAAGTTATCGCCTGAGGTTAGAAGGATTATACTATAACAGGCGATATTATAATTGATGGCGGACCTAAAATCATCATCCATTGTTTTTGAAAAAGCACAAAAAGTTTAACAATGATATTTTTATGATATAGACTGGTTTTCAGAAAATCGAGGAGCATCGTGGATATGTCGTATATCTTGTGTTAATTGAATACATCTGAAGAAATGAATATTACCTATATATTGAATTTGATGACATTTGAATTATCAATAAATATAGTATATGATAGTTAGTATCAATATAATCAGTACCTAAATAAATATCTTATGTAAAATCAGGTAGTCTTTTGCGACTGAAAGTCCTTCATCTTTTAAACATTTCTCACTAGAAGAAAAGGCATGAAAAAGGGATCTAAAACGTCAAATGGTAGACTTATGTCGATGCCAACTATAAAAGGAACTGGCCAATGATTTTACTCGAAATGTTAAAACATGAAAGTTCCAAACGATGCAACCTCAACTCATCTTCTAGCTAATCGCTAGACCATGCACCTAGGATTAAAAAGTCAAGTCTCCATAATGTCAGGTAACAAAAAAAGCCACGGAAGCTTTCCCCAAATTGCTTGCCTTAGGGGATCTGAAAGTGCACATTTAGAAGATGCTCACAACAAAAGCAAGAAAACCTTATTCTGCAATCTTCTTTGGCACAAAATGTAGGCCGAAAGTTTCAATCTAAAAGATAATCAATCATTCTTAGATGAGAACTTGGACAAATAAAAAAAAACTGTGCTATTTTTTGCCTTTAATCAAAGCACTGGTATAAGCCCTGAAGGAATAAATTTTAGGGAGTGAAGATAAATGAGCAAGAGTCCGAGGGAAATCGATTTTGAGAGTCGAAAACAGACATTCAGACGCCGCCTGTTGGGTCAAATAATCAGGGTTTTAAATTACCTTTTTTATATATCAAAATGGCATCACATTTTGAAAATGGTGCGACAGAAATTTCCTTTTTTTTATTGTTTTCTAAGTATCTTTCCGGTAGAAAGTAGCCAACTCAATAAAGGGATGACTTCGGTTTGGATTCACTTGCAGGGGATGTTTACAGTTCACCTTGTATTTATGGAAGATTGAAAAGAAAAGACAGTAAGGAGTCATTTATACGCCTTAGAGGCCAGGAAAGGAAAATAATTCGACCAATAAATTTGTCAAAAATTTTGGTAACTCCTAAAAGTTTCTATTTACTTTTTAATTGAGAAAGAAACTAGCTTCGAGACTTTGCCTTGCTCTCTTTTCTTTTACTGGATGTCAAGATAAATATTTATTTGCTTAATTCATTAATACAAATAAAAAATAATCGGAAAAATATATTTTTGCTCTTTTGTCTGTCATGGTAAATTTAATTATCAAAAGAAAAAAACTTTCTTTCTCACAATTTTAAAATTATATACAATTTTATTTTTATAGTTAACTAAAACGGAGAACATTTTGATCTTGAAACTTTTATTTATAAAATTATTCTTACTGAATAATATTCGTTTACTGTACTATGTAAATTTGATTTTTTTTATATCAAGTGGAATCAAATAAAAATCTTATATTTTTAAAGAAAATATTTAAATGATATTGAATAGGTAGACTCGTATATGTTGGAGGAAATAGTGTGTATTACTTATCATACCTAAAAGTAAAATGCATTTTCAAGTCGAAAATTCGATTATTTGTGAATTTAACACAGACAAAATATTTCAAAATCGGCAGTACAAGCAAATCATCCGGAATTTTGTATCATCAACATAATACTTTATAACAGGAATATTATAGGACATGCTGGTAAACATGGATTCGTAAAACATTTTACGAGTCCATAATATATGTATTTCTTTTTTTTTCCTTTTCCAGCAGATAATATTAGGGAATTACAAAAAGAGTAAGCTCGGTTTAGTGGTAATTTGAAGACATTTGTAAAGATGTCGACTTTAATATTCGATTATAAATAATAAATCTATAACATTGCTTTTCAATATAATAGGCATTCGATAGAGATTATTGTTGTAATGTTTTCCTTAGAAGTTTTCAGTCAGTTGAATTGAGTTTGTTTTTGTTTTACTGCACGTAAAGCCTCTTTGGCTAAATTGATTTCTACTCATGGAATTAAAATTTTGGAATCAATTTATAATAAAATAAAAAACGTCTAAAAGTGTAAAAATGTGGGCCGTAAATGATGTAATAACGACCAATGATGTAAAAAATGGAACAGTACTAAAAAGCGTGTGTAATGTTTATATACGATTAAAAAAAAACCAATACTTTTTTAGAAATTAAAAAGGTTAACAATGTTTTCTGTCAAGGAAATGAAATCCCATCTAGCACTGCCACATCATCATCATAACAGTGTGAGGTAGCTAGTTTCAGGTTCTGAAGAAGTGATACTCATATGTCGCCAAATTTGGGTTATAAAGGTACCATGATTGACGATCCAACTGTAAAGTTACAAAATTTCTTTAAATTATGACAAAACATATTCATCTACCTGCAATGTTTGCTTTGAAGGGTTTTCTTCCGTGTCCATGAACATTACAAATTTTGTAAAGAATCGCAATTTCTGAAAAATGTGTTCGCACGCAAAAATCATCCAATTCAAAGAACTTCACTTTTCAGGGGATTTTGATTTTTGCTTTTCAGTTTCAAATGATTGAACTGACGTGTTTATTAAATATTCTGATTCCATGCATTAGTATTTAATGAATATCTGCGCACAATGTCACAAGAATGAAGTTATTATCCTAGTATATTTCTTGTACTATCCAATTTCTGATTCGAAATCCCTTTGCGCATGCGTCACGACGCGTTCATTTAGCAAAAGGGGAGTCAACATGCTTACATTTAGCATAAGGGTGAATTCAGTTTATTTACCCAAATTAAGACCGTAATCTCTTTGCTTACCATCATTTAGGGAAGTACAATCGTCGACAAATGCTAACCTCATTTTCCTGAGACCAATAGTACTTTATTTTCTGAGTTACTGTCTTAGAATTAGAATATATTAAAAAGCTCATGCCCCAATTCCAAAAAATCAATAAAAGAACACTTTCTGTTTGATTAACCAAATAACTGTTAGTCAATTTTGATAAAATCGAAATGATAATGACTCCTAAAATCCAATGCTGGAATGGATTTTGCAATGTAATTAAACTGAGTAGTCCTGAAGCAAGGGGGATGGTCTGAAGATGTCCTCAGCCAAAAACATCCCATGAGGATACTAAACTAGATTGCCGACTCCTTATTTTATAAAGAAAGGCAGTTCCACCCTCTAAGTATTTCTTCTCCAATCTAGCCCATTAAAGTGCCAATTACATAAATCTCCAAGGAATTTTTTTTTCGAGTCAAAGTTTTTAATTAAATTTGAAAGGGAAGGAAAGCACTGGTTAACTTCTCAGTAAATGTTGATCATTTTTCATTATGGTCTGAAGAGAGGAACATTACATTAATGCCCTAGTGTAATGAGTCAATTAAGTTCAATGTTAATGAATAGAGACACAAATATTGCACTTTCCACTTAGATTTTGCATAGAGATCGCATTTTGCACATATATAGCACACAAGAATTAAAACTGTAGAAGTTTGTCCCATGGAATTTTAGTATATATTTCTCACAATTTATATTTTGATTTCTACGTTCTTGTCCTCTTATTCTTAAAGATAAATAATAAGATTATGTAACATTTATTATTTAAAAAATTCCTGATTAAAATAAACAGGGAGTGAGCAATTAGCGATTAAAATTTGCTCAAATAGGGTAATAGAATGTATGTCGTACACGATGTTAAACATTCACCAATTTATCATATATTCGTATGAGAGTCGATTCGTTTGTTGAAAATTACATATTTCCATTATATAATGTTTTACTGCATATTAATTAAGTATAGTAATTAAAAATTTTGTGATGTCAGTAAAAAAATTATAATGGAAAAGAATCCATTAAATGCGAATCACTTTCTCCAGTAATTGCCAAATGAATTGTTTAATGAATATTTAAAGATCAACTTGTGCCTCTTGGTATGATAGAAATTATATTCCTATTCTTTTATACACCTTATCTTCATTTCTTCATCATTTCTTTATTCATTTAAAGAAAATAATAATTTGAAAAATCACGGTTGTATAGAAGAGTTTGTCACATCATACACTTAAAGCTTTATGGATTAAAAACTAACATAAAATATGCATATGCTGTAAATTATCTCCAGAGTCTACAAATTACCAGACAAATTACCTCCAGACCATAATCAAATTGATTGAAATAATAATCAAATCCCAAGACCAACTCGTTCAGTCTGAATTGATAGAAATCATGTCCCTGCTTCTTTAGCCATTTCCTGGAGCTGTGTTTTCCTCATCTAAGGATAATCTTGTTGCTAATATGTGCTCCTTCATTAATGGTCAAGGGAAATAAACATTTGATGCTAAATCATGATTATATAACAAATTGCGAGATACCTTGTATTTGAAGTCGCATCAAATAAGAGTTTAGTGGACAGTATTGAATCTACCATTTTATTTAGGAGGAAGACATCATGTTCATTGAATGGGTTTTGTAAGCTTTAACAATTAAATGGTATATTCCTGATTCAGAAATATTTTATGGCCATAAAAGACGTAGTATTTATTATATTTCGCACTTCAGAAGGAAAAGGATCTATTGCAAAATTCTATATTCAAACTATGTTATTCATCCTAAATTCAGTGAATTTTGCCTACAGCTATGTTAAAACAATTAGAGTACCTGGCGAAACAATTTCACACAAGAAGGATTTGTTTTGAAGTAATGCTTTATGAAATAATATTTCAAGGTTGTTTTTATCATAAGCATAGTTCTCAGCAATTCCTGCTTTATTTCTCTATAAAAAACGTTATTTTTTAAAAATGTTCAAGAGAGCGGTTTCAAAATTTCAGAGAAACAAATCAATTATAGAGCAAATTAGAAATTCATATTTATAATTTTCTGAATATTTTTCCAGAAATAATTATTTAATGTATAATATTTAATCAACACATATTTTAGATCAAAACAGTGCAGAGATGCAATGTGAAATCAAAAATATATTTTTGGAATTATTCTGTTATCCTGTTTGAAGTAAGTGACATTGTGCGTATAATATCTAAAATGTTTAATTTTAAAATATTGCTTTTGTATAGTTTCATTTAATTTGTTTCATATTTATAAAGAAAGAATTTTATAAACAAATTTTTCCTAACTTCTCGATGTTTAATTATTTTGAAATTGGGTACAAATCTGCATGACTGATAAGAAATATATTTTAATAATTTTTTAGAATTTTATTTTCTGTGATTTGAAAAATTTAGTTAAATTTTGTTCTAAAAGAAGTGGTGCTATATGATACTGAATTTGAAAAAAAAAAAACACTTTCATAATATTGCAAGATTTTATAAAATTTATGAACGAATAAAATGCTGAGAATGATTTAATATTATTTTTTTTTGTACTCTAAAGTAAATGTATTTTAAAAATTATTTTGTACTTGGTTTAATCCTTAATAATAATGTAAATATTTGGCAGAATATTAAATCTATATTCAAAGAACGTTTTCCTATTGTATATGATGGTTTCACTACCAAAAGAAATTGTTCTGCACTAGAACATATAAATTCATTTTTCCTTTCTGGAACTTCGAATATATAATTTTTAGATTGTTAGTCATTTCTACATGGCTATTTAAATTTGAATGATGTAGGAGTTTCAAATATAAGGCTGAAACTTGAATATTCTACTTGAAATTCATTACTAGATCGGAACACTATTGTAATAGATTTAAAATTTTAAGCTGATTTAAAAATTATAACCTAATTAAAGTTTTAAACCATCTTAACAACATTTAAATTTTCGAAATTAAATTTTTAAGCAAGAAAAAATTGCTATATAATTAATCAAAAATATTTAATTATTTTTTATTTTTTTAGCATTTTTGGGAACAATTCTAAAAAGAATAATTTTTAAAGATCTAAAAATTGTTTTCATACGAATTTATGTAACACGTGTCATGTTTTTAAAAAACGGAATTTTCAAATAGGATTTATATTTCACTCGCCTTCTAATGCCAAAAGTTTGAAAATTTTCTAGCATATGTATTCTTAACAGAAATAATATTTTTATAGCTTATGGAGAAATCGAATGATTGATATAATATTGATTACCATGCTTGTAGCGCCACCTGGTATTGAATTTGAGAGAAAACACAATTATACACTGAAGATTATTTTAGGCATAGAATTTGTGTTTATTATTCAAACAAAAGTATGCTTTTAAAGATTACTTCAATCAATTGTAATTCTTCTTGATAAAAAATGGCTGGTGGAAATTGTTTTAAATTTGGGAGCAAAATTAGAAATTTCAGTTTTCTTTTATAACAGTTTGAGATAATTTTATTCATCAATTATATATCACACGCTTGCTATAAACTGCAATAAACTTCAAATTAACTTTCTACGGAACGAATCACTAATTATAAACAACAATATAGCAACATAGCTATGAAAATAGTATGGAGCAATTAAGGATCATTCGAAGAGATAGGAGCTTGATGTATTTTTAAGTACCTCCCATAGGACATAAAACATTGAATTTGACATATAATCCAGAAAACATATAATCCAGATAATTGAATAGCCAGCATAATGTTTACAGTTTATTCTTACACATTCATTTAAGAGGTAGCAATGTATTTAATAATCTAAATAAGTTCAATAATTTATTAAGTTTAAGGTTACGCTTTCAACCTCTTCAATAATACCATTAAAACATATATTTAAATTATAGCTGAATTATGTATGCTAATTATTAAAATGTATACCAGCATAATTATTGTAAAGGTTTGATGTATTAAGGTTAAAGTAATATTTATCCGATATTATTGGTATTACTGGCATATTATTGGATATTATTGGTATTACTGGCATATTATTGGATATTATTGGTATGAATTCATTTGTTTTGAATGGTGAAGGTTTATAATCATCAACAATTTTCTTCCAGATTCTAAACACTTATACTATGAGAGGTTTTATTTTTAACCCGTCTAAAACATTATATGGTCTTGTTTTATTTTTGTTATTTTATCACTGCTTTTGAATTGCGAAAAACTAGAAGCAAAAATTTAAAAATAATTTTTTTCAGAAGATTTCTTAAAACTTTTCTGATTAGCATTTCTGCTAAGGAATACTCAAACTTTCTGCTGCTTGTTTGATATGGATATTCGAAGATGAAATATCCTCTCGAGTGTTCTCCTTATTATCAGACCACGGGTCCTAATTAAGAGGCACTTATCTTGTCTTTACTTCGAATTGAGAAATTAATATAGTTAAACGAAACGGAAATATTTTGTGAATTTTTTATATATATTTTTTTTATTTTTTACTAATAAAAAAACTGATTTTAGATTGATAATATTCTTAGGTTGTCAGGATTCCTGTAAGCTGTGATACACATGATTAAAATTGATGCAAAACATTTTCAAAAGCAGATAATTTGGAAGAAGTTTTTCAAAAAAAATTAATAAAATTTTTAATTTTTTTTCTCAACTTCAGAACATATTATTGCATACAACTTATTTTGAAATTTCTTTAAAATTCAAATTGATATCACATGAAATTAATTTTTTTGATTTTCAGATTCCTTTGTTTATTTTTTTGAAAATGTTTTTAAAATGCAAATTTGCAAAAACCTTTTATTTTCGTAGTTATGCTTTTTTGCAGCTGCTGTATATTATAAAAGTGAAAAAAAAAGTAAACGTTACCGTTCTTATTCGAAATAATAAATAACATACTATTATATATTGTAATAGTAATATGGATATATCTCAGTTGTAATATGAGTATAAAATAACCTATCCAAAAACATCATTATGCTACGATATTTTGAGCTAGAGGCTAGAATATTCTTTAAATATTTAGCTACGCTTTTTCTGTTAAATATATTTTATGCTAAATATACAAAAAGACGGAAATAACTGTAATTAAAATTCATCATTTGTAACATTTTACGAGAAACGCTGATAATTTTATGTATAGCAATACATTTCTTTTGCAGCGAAATTGTGATTTTCATATTATATTGGACACGCAAGCCAACTTTCCAATTTGTAGGAATTGTACGTGTATTCCTAAAGAGAATAATGCATTATTGTTTCTTATAGTACGTGCATACATACAAAATGTTAATTATAAACTTTTAAAGCTAAAATATTTAAAATTTTAGGAGTTAAATCACATTTCTCTAAATACGCATAAACTCTAGGCTCCTTACAGATGCCTGTTATACATAATATATTTAGTTTTAAGAGAATAATGAACCACATATTATTTATATTTATGAGATATTTGTTCATTTTGTATTCCAAGAGAATAAAAAAAATATAAGGTAATATAGATCAGAGTAAATATTTATGAGTTCTACCATTCTTTCTTGACTTGCAATCAGGTTAGACTCTGACAAATTTCGTAACAAAAGTTCTCAGAATTGTAAATAAGTTCGTTAAGTTTCACTGTTGGAAATAATTGAATAATTTGGTAATTTTGCTTTAGCCCAGCGGAAATGTCGCCGATTGTGAACCAAACGCAAATTTGGCTGAATTCTACATTATTTGGCGAGTTTTTGCTTGCGACCGGCGAACGGAAAAGTATCACATTTAATAATTATTTCCAGCTCTTAGGATAGCCTTCTTCTTTATTTAGGCTGGACAATTGGACAAAATGTACATATTTTCCGTTTCAAAACCTTATAATAAAAGTTTTTATGAAAAGGAATTTTGTATAAACTGAAAAGGATATTTTTCTTAATATAATGAAATATTTTTTGGATATTTTTATTTTGTTCAAATTATTTATGGTCTACGAATTATATTGTAAATATGATTTTGTTGTATAATTTTTCCTTTGTTTTTTGCTAAATATTATCAAAATGTAAATAAAATTAAGTGATATTAGTTTTTGTTAAAATTATATTTTAAATTAATTTTTACATATCAATCATTTAGATGTAATATTGCAATTATGAATTAAAATTAGGACTTCAAATTATCTATCGAATGCCAAATCATACATATAATTTTTTATTCAAAATTGAACCAACTGTCTAAAGGCTAATTAAGAAAGGCTGGTTAAATGGAATTCTATCTAATATAAAATTGATTTTTGGGACCCTGATGATTTAATTTTTTTTTCTACATTGCTTTACAAAAATAGTAATATTTGAAAATTTTTGTCTGGAGATGATTTCTTATTCTGTGACTATAATCGATTAATCCAATTCTATCTAGAATTCTGAAATTCTATTTTTATGCCAATACGAAAAAATATTTGAGAGATTCTGGGCAGAATGCCATTAAACCGTGAAGTTGGAAGCAAATAGACATCTGTGAAAAATCTTTTATTTCTTTATTGCATTCAAAGTACACGAAAGGAAAATATTTACTTTCAAAAATTTTACCTCGAAATATTAAGGAATTTGCTTGTGTATTCCTGTCACCAAATATTAATTTTTGGTATTAAACCTGTTTTCAAATGAGAAGACTAACTCAATTCGAATCTGTTTGACGAATGAATCACAAATGTTTATTTATATCATATTTGATCGAAATCTTTCTGAGGGAAGCATGTTTGTCAATCAGTGTGCAAGTGATTTGAATCACTCAACAACGTAATGAGCAGACTAGATGAAATTAGCAGATGGCTTTATCACCTGTTTCTATTTTTTACAAAATCCATCATTGGTTTGCTGGTCTCTCTTTACTTGTGCATTAATTTTTCTTCAGCTCATAAAAATAGATGCAAAAATTTCTTGATAAAAATCGAAAAATTTTGCTATTTATGCCAATCGAAGAATTGCATTCGTGATGCCAATCGAAGAATTC
>JAPMOR010112414.1:54164-138347 GCA_026543865.1 Argiope aurantia
TTCAAAATTGAAGGTCTATTCATAAGTTGGACCCTTCATTTACTGAATTTTTTTTCAATATATTATAATGGATTATTTTCGGTTTTATGTTGAAGCTCAATACAAAACGCTCTGCACTGAGATGCAAATGAAAAAAAAAGTTGGATCGACATTTTACCTTTAAAATATGTTAAATCCTGTTTTAAGTATAAACGAAAATATCGTTAGGGTAAATAGTCTGGTTAGTCTAACCTCAGTGTGAGAGTATGCTGAAAACCTTTTGAATAAGTTTGTCGACCCTTTTGGAAAAATTACTAGCGACTGTGGGAAAGTTCGATTATCCTTGGAGCATATTCCTTTATTTAAAAAAAGTTGCTTTAAGGAAATGATTTCTAACTGGAACAATTCTTGAATGGTTATAAACTAAAATTCTAGTCACTAATGGACAGCTAATTTTCTTTGTTAGAAATTCCATGGACCCTCTTCTGCCTATTTGTTTGGATTTAAACAGTTAAATTCCCTAAATTGCCCTTCTGGCGAATTTGATGGTGCAGATAATTTCTTTCTTCAGTGTGGTTTTACAAAGGATTTCCATTTCTCCTCTACTGCAAGTGCCCGCAAGTCTTCCCATAAGTCTTAAATGACTGAAAACTCTAAGCGAAAATCCATTTTTGCTGGGTAAGCTGTCCGAAATAATAGAGGGCCGTTTCTCAAATTTGTGATTCCCGGAAGCTTGAGTAATAATTTTTGCTGATTTATTTATTTTGCTTTGAGGTTACTCTCGTTGCTGGCGTTTTGGCCTTTTATTTTCTGAGTAATAGATAGTAACTTTTATAATTTATTTGTTATTTAATGTATCGTAATATGCATTGTATTGCAAATGTGTTTTGTGTATTTAATACATAAAAAAGAATTTTTGTTTGATCGTATTTTATGCCCTGCCGTACAGTTTATCCGATTGCGATAAAACTTTGCCAACTTATTGATTGCACTTGCGTGAAGATTATTGGAATAGTACAATTAATATTTCTAATATATAAAAATGAATGTTTGTTTGTTCATATTTTATGCATTGCAAAACCGTTTACCTAGAAAATCCATGTTTTTCGTATGGGTCGTTTATATGTTGAATGCTCACGAGTTGGACAGCCATGAAATTTATTTGTTTTTGCTGAAGGCGGAAAAACAAAACAAATATTGTCTATTCAAAAAGTATACTTGAATAATAAAGTCAAAAAATTAGAATAAATATTATTTATATTTTCCTTTATATATCATTCAGTGTCATTGAATGTATTCACTGTCGACAAGGAAATAAATATCATACTTTCTGTCATTCCTAATTAAACAAGATAGCTGTTTCGAATTTCAAACGATATTTCGAAAATTATTTTTTCTGCTGCAACAACGCGCCGGGCACCAACTAGTTTGAATATAATAAATTTTATTAATGCAATTATTCGCTGCGATATTCTTAAGAGATGGACACAAATTTGTTCCTGCCGTTCATTTAAACTGTCCTATACTTTATGGGCTTGAAGTTTAGCGTGGATTCTGTAAAAGAAAACCTCGAGGGCAATCTCTCTGACATATGGCAACAAAAACTTGCAAAAATGACCTAATGATAAACAATAAGTTCCTTAATAATATCTTAATTAAATGTAATAACGATAAAAATGTAGAATATTATATTAAATATCCTAGAATGATTTGAACATGCTCGGTATGTATAATTCAGTAACAAGCCCAAAACGACATAGCCAAACTGTTCTTGCCATATAAACCACCGAAACGAGGCAATGTAAAAGCCTATCTAAACTGGTCGGCATTCCCTAACAGCTGTCTGTTTTAATTAGTTACCCATGTAATGGGGGGACTAATTACAGGGAATGACTGTCACCGTTAGTAAATTCCTAACAGCTGTTCATTTTAATTACCTGCATATAGCGAATTGGTTCTCTCGCCAGACAGATTAATTTCCTCTGTACAACTGGATAAAATAAATTACACGGTTGCTTGATAAAAATTTTTATGGTGTGGAGCCATGCGTTCACTTAATTTTTTCTTCATTTAACATTCAATTTATGTTAGTTAAATTAATTCCAAATGTACAAGATGGTTAAGTTTGGGATGTTAGAAGGTTAATGAAAGAGATTATATTGAAAGTACTAAATGGTTATTTATTCGTTATCTGTCAATATTGTCGGAACACCTGGAAGATTCAAAAGCAAAACCAAGTCTTACAATTCGTGATTATTAGGAAATATTATATTTGTTTGAAGAGATATTTTTGTTTCGGAAATGGTGAGGTTTCCGTCGATTATAGAATCAAAGGATTGTAAGATGAATATCTGATGGCATTAGTGATTTAACGTGTATTGTCCATTTCAAAAATTCTAACTTTTAAAAACTATTTAGAGAGTAACTTTTTGGAGATTTTACCCTTCAGAGGAGGTGATATATAGTGAGTAAGATTAGAGATTTCTTAGGAATTCTTTGTTAGCTCTTAGTTCTTGATATTTTTAGATGAGCGGTTTTTCCGTTCTCTTTCTGCAGGTAACATTTTGAACCGTACTATTTTATTGAATTTTGAATCTTGTGTATTCCTCGTTCGTAAAACGGATTCAGTTTTCCCTATAATCTAGGTTACTACTCTAGTTCTCCCGATAATTCGAATTATTGTGCAGCTAAATAAAATAAGCATCTCATCTTTCATATCATTCCTATTTTAGCGAAATTAATACCATCTGGTGCATGCCAAATTGCCGAGGGTTTCTCTGTCCGAGAATAAAGCAATATGTGCATCGAATTAGTGTGAAAATTTGTCTTCTAACGTCCATATGCTTACAAGATAAGAACGTTTGGACATGTGCTTGTTTCAAATATAGTGTTTCCATCGCTAGGTGCCAAGTTAAACGGGAAAAGTGCCATTTAGAAGGGAAAGATGAATCGATATTATTAATTAAAAACAGACTTTCGTTAGCAAAAAATTCATTTTAATTTTTAATTAATTAATATTTATTACTTTATAACAACCAAATTTTCATAAAGGTGTTCTATATCGCAAAAAATGAAAATTTCATTTAAATTTATACATTATGCATAGACTTCTGATGCAGTTTCTTTTTTATCGTGTGACTATTTTAAGCCAAATTATTGCGCAGTAGCTTCTGAGGGTAAAGACCCCTGAGCTCCAGAGGGCAGGTCTGACTTCTAACTCAAATGAAGATAGCACACACACACACTAGCTTGCACAACCCCTTTTTACAGGGGTGTGTGTACTCATTCACGCCCCTCGCAGAGAGAACACCAGGAAGAGAACAACCATGCCCAAATTGGGACTCGAACCCAGGGCGTCCAGATCACGGGGAAGACGCGCTACCCCTATGCCAGGACGCCGGCAATAAAATGCAGTGAGTTAAATATATGAAATATGGTGTGCGAGTTTATGACTACAAATGTAGTTCTGAGGTTCTGTGTCAAATTTTAGTTGAAATTAATTTGAAAAAAAAAGCATACATTCGTTATTTAAATTATTGTGTACTAACTGCATTCCAGGGATTGACAAAAAAAAAAAAAAAAAAAAACCCACGCGAGTTAGTGCGTTAGTTGCCGTTTTCTAAACTACTGATATGAAAGAACCTATTAGATTGCAATTAGTATTTTAATAACGCCTTAATTCATTTAATAGAGATCTTATGAGGAAGTTTCGTGGATACCACTTCAGCTGATTAATGATAAAAGTGTAGTTTATATTGTTTATTTTCGAATCGAAAATGGCAACGACGAACTCTGCAACTAACCTCAAACATTTAACTATTATTTATTTACTGTTGCTACGATTCTATTTATAATATTATCGTAAACCTTAACTAAAAATAATAAATTACCGCTGCGTGAAGAAGATCTATTAAGTCTCCAATATCTATATAGATATGCACCTCGGATATTCAGAATCCTTGGTTATCTCTTTAATTTTTCTCTAACTTGTGCTGTTTTCGTAAGCATTCCAGATTTACCTGATGAAGAAAAAGCAAACTGCGCATGCCGATGTCATTCAAGTTAGGGCATCGAATGGACATTCGTAGAAGTTAAACAAGGAGGCACACATAAAGCAGTAAAAGACTTGGAGTTTTATTGTAACTGCTTTATAGGGACAGAAAGATATTTAAAACTAATATCTTGATCTCAGTTTTTTTGGCAATCATAGCTTGTGTGTAAAAAAACATAAAAAGATGGAATTTATTTTATTCCCGTTAAATAATGGAGCATTTTAATCAGCACTTAGCTATAATTTAGAAAAAACTAACTAAAAATTTATAAAAGTATGGAGAAAAATATTTGATTTAAACGTCTTTGCTTAGAGAAAAAAAAATATTTTAACTGGAAATTTTAATTTGTCTGTATGTTGTGCAACACGATTTCGAATCATGGAAACAATCATGCTTCAATAATCAAGTCATAAATTTCGAAATTCGCTTTTGAAAATTCTACAAAATGGAAACAAATGTAATTAATTTATAACAGGTCACTATTAATGCAAACCTGAAATAAAAAACAAAACATTACAGTTTTGCTCGTAACAAGATAGCAGTTCCTCTCATATTAATATTTAGTGTTGATTCCATTTTAGGTAAATAGGACCAGTTATGACTTTTGCAAAAAAGAAAATAATACAAATGTGGGATAAGATTCCCTTTACATATTTATTAAATTCGCACATCTTTGTCATAAATATTCGTTACATCACAGAAACTTCAATGAATGTATATTCCTTATTTTACTGTCGTAACTAACTATATTGGAAGATAATATAATTAGTAAATTTAAGCAAAAATGTCTAATTATATGAATGCCAGGCTTTATTAACGAAAAAATAATTTTCCAATCAGCGAATGATATATTTTATGGTTATGTAGGGATTTTTTATGCACGATGGGTTTTAACAATCCCCCCTCCCCCCCCAAAAAAAAGAAAAATCTTTCAGATAAATTCTGAAAATGCTGATAATGCAACTTATTATTCTTTTCTATCTCATTTCTAGAATGTTCCTCTGAAGGGAACAATTAGAAAGATAAAGGTGGAGAGTTAAGCCTAAAAATTCGATAGAAAACATTGAAATCTCAACCATTATACTTATAACAATACAAAGAATTCCTCTGTTCTCATTCTGGAACACTTTCGAACGAGTCTTTGCCATTTGAGAATAGAAATGTTGACTTTAGAAAATGGAGCTTGAAAATCTCGAACGCGAGATTACTTAAGAGTTTATACTTCGAAATAGGAAACTTATATTACTAGTATCCAATTTCGAAATAACGCTAGACTATTTTGATACAAGTTTTATAATTTTGAACCCTAAATAACTTGTACAAAGATACAATTACATTTTTCTTCCTATAATTTTCCACATACGTAATCGATATGGTAATAATTTTTAGATTCACAAGAATACATTTAGCACCTACGAAACCTGCACCTCGAAACCTCGTTTTTTGGAGCAAAAGAGATTCGAAAAAGAAGAGAAATAATTTCTCGATAATCTAAGAATATTTAATTGATACTCTAAAAATATTTGTCATTTCTGAATGTAGTGAGATAATTTAATTAAATAAATATCCCTTTTCTAAGCAACATCTATTTTGGTATCAAATTTGTAATGAATTGTATTTAAAAGCTCTCCAAAACTTTCTCACATGCTCTCTAATAAAACTGTCATCCAGAGAACACCTTGTACGACATTGGCGTACAATAATATTAACTTTTGGTTGGAATTTAGGATTTTTACTGAATTAATCGCATGATCCTCGACGTGTATTTTGACGATTAATCCCAGGCATGCATTTATAGTATCCAAAAATCGAATTAATTCTTTAGACGCGTTTTCCTCAACTTATTGAAGCAAAGTTTTGGCACAGAAATATACTTGAAGTCACAAAATCCCATACCAAATTTGATATATTTATCACATAGTATTTTTAAGTTATTATGTTTTCATCTATTTGAAAGCGTGTATTGGGAGACGGTCAACCTCTTGTTGAATTTGTCTTGAAATTTGACAGGTGTGTAAATCTCTCTGTAGATGTTAAATATGTGTCTTGAATTTTATCTATCTAGGTCTCTTCGTTTTGTAACTATCGTGTTAACATATATTCGGGCAACTGAAGAGAAAGACTTCCTTTCCGTGGATTTTGCTCAAATTTGATATAAAGATCGTATACTAAATTTCACTCGTCTAGTTCAAAGCGTTGTGAGTTATCTTTGTCTCATATGAGCAGACATTTTCCGAAAATGGGTTTTTTCGAACTCTGGGAGATATAAAAAGTGGATATTCACCAAAACCTAGAATTCGAATTTCTTGACACTTTTTCTCTATAATACTATACTAGAAAAATCAATGGAATACCTGATCTAATCTCTTCTGCCACCAACCCTCTAGGGTATACTAAATAATATTGATGTAAATAATTATGGACTGCTACGACGTAAAGAAATGGTAACAGTGATATTTTATTTTAGATGTTATTCTAACTTGGAGATGCAATTGTAATATTGAATGATTTAGATGTGATGATTAAAATTCTTAGCAAAGAGAATAATGTAGAGGACTTCATTATTGTTTACACGTACAGAAAGAAAGTTCTACTGTTTTATTAATGTAAACTGTAGAGAATATACATGATTTGATTGAACGAAAATAATTTTCTTTATCTATTAACATTTCAGATCTATTTGAATAAATGAAGTTAATTCATTTATCCAAATGAATCAATTGTTCAAAAGAGCTTTCTACTGAATCCGATATCGTTTTTAATTAAGGATGAAATTATTCTCAATCCATTGAATAAACCGAGACCAATCTCCTGAAGCAGAAAGAGTCATTCGGTGTTATCAACAAAAATAAAGTATTTATTCCAATACATTTTGAAAAGAGGAGATAGCTCGACATATCCATTCACTGCTGACTCATTTAAGGAAAATCCAGTTGAAAGCAAATGTTATAGACGCTTGACTGCACAAGACACGAAAAGTGCAAACTGGGAAATCAATAGTCAACATTTGACTCCTCATCTGCCAATGTTGTTATAACACCAGGCGTTCAAAAATGTCCTCATTATGAGAAGAAACGACACGAGTCCCTGCGATGACTCACTTTATTGAGCGAACAACAACAGCAGCAAAGAAAGAATATTTTATTTACTGCAACCGAAATGAGCTTTCTTTATCGCGTGGACACAGATTTCCTATTCATAGGCAAATGTGCTAGAGACAATGGACGAGTTATGAGCACCATAAAGTGTCTTTCCACCCCTCTGAGCTTTATGGGCCAGTCTTCCTTATCGCAATCTATAGGAAAAGTTTGCGTCTGAAATGGGTTATTATGAAGACCGTCTGTTGACTGTTAGAATTACGACAAGCTGGGTTGGGAAATATCAAAAGCTTGAAAATTTTATTTTCTTGGTTAACTTCCATTACTTGAGATTTTTAAGAGATGGGGAGTTTATGTTGTTGGCAATAATCGAATAATTGGATCAATCGTGGTATGAGCTATGGTTTTGTTTGTTGGTGGTTTTTTTTTACTTTTGAAGATGTGATAAAAGCGTGTTTTTTTTTAATAAGACGCATTTTTTTGTATTTTTATTACGTTGTTTATCATGAATTTCAACGTGTGATATATATATTTTAACAGGAAAAAAGTAACTTTTTTTAAAAGAGCTACTCGTTTTCATCTATCATTTCTGTTTTTATAGACTAAGAAATGAATTTTGGTTTAAAGATTTTGTTATTCTGTTTCTCAAGTATCATATTATGAATTATTTAATGGTGTTTGAATTCACGCTTTTTTTAAAATTTATACTTTTTTGCTTTATTAACTGAGAAAATACATTTAAAATGATTCAACATTTTAGATCTAAATACGATTAGCCCTTTGACTACGCCTTTATTTGAAACGACTTTTGTATTTGAAGCGCATTTAATTTTTTGAACATATGAAGGCAGTAGCTTTTAGGTAAGAATTCATTTATTTCTTATTATTCAGAATATATACAGCTACATAATATTGGAAAACTTAAACTAATTAGAATTACAAAAAAAAAAAAAAAAAAAAAAGAAAAAAAAAATAAAAAAACAAATATGGAACGTTCTGATATGTCAAATGTACCAACAGCGTTAATAAGAACTTATGGACTTCAATTACTATTCAGAAATGTCAGTCGGTACGGTTGCCATAAAATCAGAAACATTTGATTGGAAGATTTGCTTGATTGTCTATTTATAAAGTATTAAGCATAAAATCAGAAGAAAACGCTTTGAAAAGACGACATTGTTTCCATCTACTTATGAAAATGGATGCGCTGTGTTTATTAAATAAAAAAGGCTTATTATAAACAGCATAAACTCCTACTGTTTCTAATTATTCTACTTTCATATGCTTTCAATGCTTACACAGTTGAATCCTTTACCGGTTACCAGAAGATGTAACATGTTTTCGCTAAACATATCGAATTAACAGTGCGTTTACGATAAAGATTCAGATCAAATTTTAAAGATAAAAATAGAAATTCATTCAGAAGAAAATTCATGACTTATTTTAGAAAAATAGCATTTTCCCCAGACTTTATAAATAAAAGATTCTGAGAGTACTTGGCTGTGAGAACACAAGATTACAAAGCCATGTGAAAATTCATAACTTTCTAGGAGTAGATAAAATTTATTTAAAAATAACTTATTTAGATAACGGAAGCGGTGTATAGAAATCCTTGTTTATAAATTCAAAAATCGGCCATTCGCCAAAATAATCTTCCTGACCTGTATACTATTAAGATATCAAACTTTAATCAAAATTTGAAAATGAAATTAAATGAATAAAATAATTTAAAATCAGGAAAAATGTAAATGTATCAGATAATAACAGATTCAGAATCATTAAGATGAATATGAGCGTGTTGAAATATCAGACATTAAGCAGGAATTATAACTATTTTATTAATGACGTGCTTAACTGCCTGTTGCCAGATATGCTTGGTTAAAAATTTATTGCTGCCTAAGTGCGAGGACGGATCATAGCTCTTTACGAATGTTATTACAGTGTAACTTATGAAAATATCCGCAAGTTTGATTTTAGTGTGTTATTGAGGCTATTTATAATTCAGATAATAACAACGGTGTTCCTGTTCAGCGCCTGTTAAATGGGTGGATTTATTTCACTCAAGAAATTCTTTAAATGCACTTTTGGAATTAACCCGATTAAAGAAAGGCAGGACGTTTATTAAGTTAATTTAGATTGGAATGTTAGAGTGTTGAAGAGTCAGAAGTTCTTTCAACTTTGTTTTAAATTTCAGATATGTTCTACAATAATTTTCGAGTAGTATATAAAGGCGATGTTAATCTAATTAAACTAAACTAATTCTAAGTCGTTTGTTATCATGACAATATTCAGTTCATTGAAAAAAGTTTTAGGAAACTTATAAAAATTTAAAGAACAAAATTCATGCAAAGCACCATATATAATATAAATATACATACACAAATGTGAGAAGTTTATCCTGTATCAATCATAGCTGTATTAAAAAGTTCATATTTCTATATTTGTGATTTTTTATATTCTTAGTGCTTAACCACGTAATTCCAGTGCTACTGCTAGCAAATTATTGGAACTTTTTATCTTCATTGCAAATATATGAGAATAAAATGTAGTTTTTCAAATCTTATGTATAGAGCGTTGTTTTTTCTTATGTTCAGCGAAATGTACGTGGTCTGATCATTAAAAATTACCAAAATTTTTTGTCAGTCTTTAGCTCATAGTCCATTGTAATTTTTAATTAAGAAATCTTTAATGTTACCAGATTGATCTCTTTGTTAATTTCTTTAAGATTATTTTTTTAAAGCTTAATTTCGAGTTTGTAATTTTCATTATCTTGTTGATCTACTTACTGATATATTAATTTTGAAAGAAAATTTTCAAAAAATGTGCTAAAATTTGTAAGGATATGGTATAAATTTATAAATAAAGGTATACAATTTGTGTTTATACCTTTTTCAAAGAATTTCAAATTTATCAATTAATATTTACATTAATTAATTATACTAATATTTTCTTCTATAAATTGTACTGAGAATTTAGTAAAGATGTAATGGCTTAACAACAATAACAGAAGGAATTGCTAATTGTTTAACGAGTTGTTCTTTTCTTGTTTTAAAATAGTATGCTCAGTAAGTCTCCAGTAGTTAATTTTATTTAGGTATTGCTTAGTAAAATATGATAAGCATAATTTTTTTTTGTCACGACGCGAAACATACTCAAGAAATGTTTCTATTCTCATCTTACACATTCATCTTGACAATCAGTCCTGATACATTGACTGCCGCGTGAGTCGTCTGTGCTTCATACTTATTTTTTTAAAAATTAGATTGCCATTTTCTATATTGCATTTAAGATATAGTAATGAAAAAAGTAATCTTATTAAATAGATGGGCGGATCACAGGCGTGAATCGTGGAATCGAAAATGTTAATCTAATTAATTATTGAAATGACAGAAAAAACAGTTTTAGAGTTTCATCACACTTTTCACCACCATACTTATCTTTATCATAATCCTATGACTGACTCTTCATGAAATATTCTTAATCTATTACCACATGCTGCTTAAAATCCTTTTAAGCCTACTTCATTTCACTAAAAATGTGAAAAGAGGATTCAAAATATTTGACTGCAGAATAAAAAAAAATTATATTCTAAAAAAAAATCTATCTGATCAAATTCAAGATGAAGGCGAGTTAAATGATTTTAAAGAGATTAACTTCATAAAAAATGTACTCGCTTTTCCACTAGTGTAAAAATCTAATCCATATAAAAGGATAGGAGAAGGAATTAAATATTTAATATGCTAATAATTATGCAATTAAATTCATTTTATAATATAACTTATATTGCATTATTAAGCTAAAGCATCAAATTTTCATTTTTATTTAAAAATCCACTTTACATTTAAAAGATATACAATTTTCAACAATTTATACATATTGGTTACAAATGAATAATAATAAATTATCAAAATGAATGCATAATAATAAATTATACATATTATTTATAAATTATAAATAAATTTATACATATTTATTATGAAAGATCCATTTCACGTTATGTCACAACTGCTTTACATTGCTTGGAAAGTTATTGAGGGATCTTTATGAAAGATACTGAATGTAAAAAAATATAATGCTAAAAATATACGCAATATAATGTTAAAGTATTGCTATTAATTTTAGTTACTGTATAAAAATAATAACAAGTTATACTCAGTAAATAACCCATTGCATATAAGCGATCTTATTTTTATCCAACAAAGAAAATTAATATTATATATATCTAGCTTGTAAAAGTATTTAAATAAATCATACTGTACATAAATTTTAAGATATTGTTTGATATAATTTAATTTTCAGCAAATCCAGATACTACTTTCATTAAAGAATGCTCTTCATTTTATACATATCACTTACAAAATAAGATGGTGCAATCATAGTATTCTCTGGCTTTTGGGAGCTTAGTTGCAATTAGAAATTCTCTTGATATTCTAGCTTCCGAAGCACAAAATGCCCAACAATATTGTTACGATATTTGCTGGCATACAAAATATTGGACGAGATCGTGGATATATCGTACTATATCTTGGGCAAAAAAGAATTTTTAATTGAATAATCTTATAAGTAAAGGTATGATTTCATAGGATACTTCTACATATTTCTTCTAAAATCAAGATCAATGTTGCAATCATTTAAAATAAAAATTTCCATATTTGAAATAAAATAAATTCTAGTTTTCCATAAATAATAACATAATATTTTGGAAAGCATTTCCATGGCTATGATTAAACCTAAGATAGTAAATGGGCCAGCTCTTCAATTTTAGAAGTACATCACGATGAAAGTATGATTCTATCGGAAATCGTGTTTCTATTGTTTGTTTAATCAATTAAAACTCTAAATTATACATGCTACTGCTAAAAAGAACGTGAGTGGAGAACGTGAACTGATTCAGGTGCAATGCAGACAAGTGTATAACCAAGATTCAAAATAATATTACTTAGATCAATTGTTTTTATTTAGTTTCAATATTGGCAGCTAAATTTAAGGTTAGTTACTCCAATTGATATGCTATAGTAGTGAAAATATGGCATCAATGATCATTAAATAAAAGTACAGCGTTTATGGATTATTTACGGAAGAATAATTTGCACATATTTAATATTTCTCTAGTTTTTATTCAAAAAATTGGATGATTGCACTAGCGCATACCTTACAGCTTTTAATATGCAAATACATACATGTTAGAGATTCGTCTTTTCTATCAAAGATTTTCTTGCTTCCAAAATTTTGCTAGTTAAAAAATAATGAAATATATAGTGGAAAATTTTAAATTTAAAAATAAAATTCACTATTATTTCAATCAAATCATTTTATCCACTGAAATTAATATGAATTAAAGCTTAAAATCATTTTTCTAAACTGTGTTTTCAAATTTTATAATTTTTCTTACTTTCTTAGC
Organism: Argiope aurantia; assembly: GCA_026543865.1. Lineage (NCBI taxonomy): Eukaryota > Metazoa > Arthropoda > Arachnida > Araneae > Araneidae > Argiope > Argiope aurantia. The sequence goes on from JAPMOR010112414.1 coordinate 66,695, forward strand.
AATTTGATAAATTTTATTAAACCAGGAAACATAATTCATTTTTGTAAAATGATGACTGATAGCGACTAATGACAAACCATATGGAAAAATGTTATCCTTTGTCAAGAGACGCTATTGTAAGGTTTCACTTTCTTCCAAATCTTCCTGTTTCCATTAGGACACGAGTTTTTTAACCTTATCGACTCATTCATCAAGTGCCTTATCAGTTTCTTTCGCCAAAACTTTTTCTTTGGAAAGCAACTTAAGAGTTTTATCTGTAAGTTTTCTTTCCTTTCTTTTGGTTGAAACCTAAGGGATGAGATTTCTTAAGTGAACTTCTTCGCTCTCTCTATTTCTTTACCCATTTTCAGAGTTGGTAAAAATTGAATCCCTAGACATTTCTTACATAGACAGAGAACTAGTTCCATTTCAAGCTGACAGGAAGGATGTGGCTATAGTGGTGTGTCGTTAATCTGGATTTACTAGTGTTGAGTGTGGTGTTAATGTATTAAATATTATAACATTTGAACATAATATAGTTTTTATGTATCAATAATCGTTATTTTGTGCAATGACTTTAATTTATTACTCATTTAAGAATGTAGTAAGAAATTAAAGTCATAAGCGCAAGGATCTACGTTATCAGGTATATGAGGCACACAAACATAGATATTCATTTTTGCTCTAAGAACGAGAAAAGCATCTCTTGTAAACTGGTTTATTTCGCACAATTTAATTTATACCAAATTTATTACATAGTAAGTTGTTCAGTTTCTCATTTATTAAAACAGAAATTTATCATGAGTATTCAACAGACACTTTTGTAGATAATCGATGACTTTAGTGAAATTAACTTAAATATACTTAGACATCTCTAAGGTATATATTAGTCCATTGCAAGATGTTGATGGATTTATTATTAAATGAAGGTTTATATACATGAAACGAAATATTTGAATATAAATCCTGAATATTTTGTTTAATTTTGCAGTTTTTATTTCAATCACTTCTTGAATGTCTTGATCTTAAAGTATATTTTATGTTGTCTATATTCTTTTACGCCGGATGCTGCAGTGCTATAATATGCCATGCTTGATAATCTTGAATTCTGACATTTTACAGAATGCCAAGACATTTTTATGCAAAGCCTGAAATATCATGCTTTATTAATATTGAATATATATATTATAAATATATATTATATATTAAAAATATAATATTATATCATATATTAAAAATGATTAATATTTTACACATTTTTCGAGGCACTCTGTACAATCAGAAATTACAAAATGGTTAAGTAAGAAATACATTATTGATTTGATTTTAAAAGAACAAAATTAAATGCAGTTAAAAAATTTTTTTCCCTTATTGATGCAAGAAGCAGCCCCATATTTCATTTTCTTCAATAAAAACAACCGCTATGTAGGTTGTATATAAATTTTTTCTTACCTTGCATATCTTGAATTTTAATGTTATGTTTTTATTTTTAGAATAACGGTTGTATTTCAACATAATGCATGCTTTTTTAAAAAAAGTCTAATAATGGCTTTCTTGTTATACTTTATCTAAATTGCGTTTGTTTTTTATAGTAGGAATAAATATTATAAACAATATCTAGGTAAAGTTTATAATATATTGAAATAATTTTAATATTTTGCCTAAGAATATCAAGGCATATATTGTTGTAACATATATTCTTAATGCTGAATTTCGATGAATTTGTTTGTATATGTCTGGATTAAAACTTACTTAAATACTTACAAAACTGAAAAGATAATTTCCTGTCTCTTCCTTTGTATTCTCTTTTTTAAGAGAGTGTTAAAGATTTCATTCAATCTATAAATTAAATCGAAAACGCTACTTAATCAAGAATTTTTAATACACTTCCAAAAACTCAAAAAAGACTTTCAAATGATTAATGATAGCTTAGAAATCTTGAGTAATTAAAGCAAGCAATCTTAGAGCAAGAGAAAATCGGTGAATATAAAGATATTTTTTTTTACCTGGTAGATACGACGAATTTCCCCCTCTTTTCATCAATATCGATAATATGTTCCTCATCAATCATTTGCGCGTCATAGCTTTTTTGATTATTGTAGTCCGCCTTTGACAGTCGTTGATGGAGTTGTCTTTTATGTTTATGATGAACGTCCCAAGGGTTACCCACAAATGTCATTTGCCTCTAGGATTTAGACTGTATCTTGGGGGACTTTTAAAGAAAGTCAATTTGCTGTGAATATTGTTTCTTTGTTTCTAACATCCTTGGTATGAATATTTCAAGTTGTACTGAAAATATGATGAATGTAAATCTAATCTAGAGTAATAATAAAGTGTTTGAGAATTATTATGAGATTGATTAAAAATAAACAGTAAAATTGCATATCATTATAACTTTATAACTGCAGCTAATAAATATTCGCGTATTGGACATATATCTGCATTTCATTTAATGTTTGTATCCCTTTGACGAACATACAATTTGCATGCTAATGACTTGCCTATTAAAAAATACAATGCTATATGACTACTAAAATCATCACATGAATTCTACTAATAGATTGTTGTAAAGTAAAAAATTGTACATTATTTGTTTGAAATTCCCGGGTAGCACAACTTGTTGCAAGAAATTGTATAATATTATACGAAATTGCTAATATTGTATAATATCGTACAATATTGTACTATAAAAATGTGCTACTAGAGTACCTATTCATTGTTAGATGAAATTCCATTGATGTTTTCCACACATACAACTTCACTGATCGTTTATTACACGTAAATGTCTCAGCAGTAGTATCTAATTTCTTGTCATAAATATATGAAGAACATGCACAAAGTGCAGTTAGAAACCTAATACATTACCTTCTGTGGAATCGCAGAATGTTATAGGCTACAAGAAAACCATTCATAATACTAATATAAATGGACAGATGGGACAGATTATTTCTGACTTATTTTGGGATACTTCTGAGATTTGTTAGGATGCTTGAGATAGCCATTTAAGTAATAGAAATAAAACGAACATATTTAATTTAGAAATTAATAAATGGTATTATTGTAAAATTTGATTAAGAGTTTCAGTACAATATCTATTAATAACGGTACATTGGTGAATTTTACAATTTCGAAATTTATAATCTTTAAAAGATTCAAATCAACATCGTAGTGAGGATTTGTCCTATGAAAACAGCTTTAATATCGTAAAAAAACTAAGATTTGATGATTGAATCAAAAGAACAGTTCAGAATCGTACTATTCAAAGCCAAAATTCTGGTATCGGTCAATAGCAAATGTCCCTATAAATAATCTATACATATTCATTTTACGCTTCTTCACTGGTAGGAAACGTATGTTTATTGCTTACTCAAAAGTTTTAACGATACGAAGATATTTTATCCAAAACGATTCAATTCTGATTAGCGGTGTAGTAGATGTGTACCAGAAAACTCGGGGATTATTACAGATATTCCGAAAACTGTTTGCTAAACGCTGAATTTTTAATATTTGTTTTGAAAGAAATTATGCATATTTGGTTATGCGGATGCATAACAAACGGCACATAGCTGTGAGATGTGTACTTAATTCTTAAATATGGATATCATTCCCAGAAGGTATGTGACTAATACTGTATAAAGAATGCAATTAAATATTTATTTTAGAATTTAGTAATTGACTGTTCGCATTATTTACTTTGCTACTATGTTTTCGATGCATAAGAATTCACATAAATAGATTATTTCACAACCAAAACTAGGAACTTCATTTTTTGTTTTCTCATGCGAGTAAATAAAATGATATTCCAGCTGAGTTTGCAATAAATGAAAGGATAAATCATATTTACCTTTTAATGGAAAGATAAGTTCTAAGTGATTATTTACGAGCAAGGGAAAATAAAAACAACTTCCTTCTTCCAAGAAATTCCAGTCGAATTTGGAAGAAACCGAATCCAGTAATTTTCCTGTTTTTAGGTACGAAACACGACTTTTACTCCTTTTTTATTCATTCTGAATACATTCAAAAACTTCCCGTTTCACTGTTTGGCAAGGAGGACAAATTGACTTTGAAATGCTTTCACACACATGCCACAAGGCTTTACCCCATGCAAATTTCAAAGGCTGTGTACTGGGACGCGATTTCGATCAACTAGTCACACAGATCTTGTTTGGGTCCATCTTTGTTTATACATGCGCCGTTTTTTTGTTGCCGTGAATGATAAATTTTTTCCTTTTTTTTGTAGAAGAGAGCATTTGGCTCGGGTTTTTTTTTAACAAAACTGTAAAATACAAATGTTTGAGAAGCAAATATGGTTATTTGTCGTTGAAAGAGAAAAAGTGAAAGCGTCATTGTCATATAAAGAATAATTGCAGATTGTGAATGTTTATGTTTATCGCATGAAAACATGGTGATGTAAGATATAAATGTTTCAAAAGGAATTTTTAACAAACTGATTATTTTCATAAATTTCTTGTTTTAGCTATATTAATTGAGAAAATTTTTAATATAAATTAAGATGAATCACGATTAATAAAAAAGTCTTTACCTGTAGTTAATGAAATTCACTATTCCGTTATACAAACTTTCGAATTTAAGTTCTACTGTCAATATCCGTAAATTATGTGAAATCTGCTTGTCTTAATGTGACATATAGTAACAGTTTTTTTTTAGATTTTATCTATGCTTGCTACAGAAGTGTATGGTGTTTTCAGATCTGGTTATTACTGGAAGTCTTGGCAGAAGTTACACGATATTCCTATTGTCGTCTGTTTACAAGTCGTAGTCGGTATATTATGATATATGTAATGACATCTCCTAATCAAAATTAAATCTTTATTAATTTCCTAATTTTTATCCTAATTTAGTCCATATTAACTTCATTCTAAAATGTTTTCTTGTTTCCTGATCCAAATCCACCTTTTTTTAAAATTTATTTAAAGCAACAAAAGCTCTGTAAAATTACTGCAATCGACAAGTTCCGACACTCAGAGTAAAAGAATAAAAGTTTGTCGATCTAAATACACTCTTTTAAAAGATTCCTATAATCCCAAAATCGACATCCTTCCCTAAATCGACACGTGTAAGGAAAATCGCTATCAGAATCTCATGATATATAATCATAGGTAAAAATATATTTTCGCTCTAATCTCTTTCTTTCTTGCATCACGCTGTAAATCGACGTACCTCGTCGCTACTTGCTTGTACATAAATTATGTCTCCCGGGATGGAATAAACGCGAAATTTAAAAATTCAAAGAATTTCTCTCTCTTTGACCACGACACTGCTTCAAAAATATATGTTTTACATACATATTCATTACATACATAATATTGTTTCCGTATAATATATACTAACTATAAATTAGTATTTGGGCACCCATTGCAAATGAGGATATCTGCTGCCCTAAACGACGCCATGCTTTCTGTATTTAAATATCGTGTAGGAAACAGCATTGACATTAGTCGCATGCAAGAGAATACGGAATTCATAGTTTGACAGCGAGAAAGGTGTAATTGTCGGATTTTATATAAATGGACGATCCTTAACCCCCCAGCTGCTTTCCCGTGATTTCCGCGGGTTGGCAATTAGTCCATTTTCTATAGCATGCCGTGTTTTTCGCAGTTTAGACAGTATATTTTTAGGATAACAGATTTTAATTATATCATATTATTATCTTGTAATATATAGTATCAGTTCACTTTGTTTAATAAATATTTGAACTTAATTGGAAATATCGCATCTAAATAGTGATTTTAAAAAATTAAACAGTCAGAAGGTTAAGAGACATATCTAGTGAGTAAAACATTCCAAAATCGACTGTGGCTTAGTTTCCCTATATGCTTTTAAAAACAAAAAAGTTAGAAGTGCAATACAACTATCTTAAGTTTTTCTGTTTAAAAAAACTATTTACTCTTTATATTGAGAAAATGAAAATTTTCTCTTTGCATTTTTTCTTTTTGATATCCTAATGCTCAAACTTCTAAATCACATTTTAGAAAGCCATACGATTGAACTTGTATAATAAAGTAAAAGCTTAATTTATATGATAATGTGTCTGCGTTATCACGGAAAGAGGATGCAGTAGCTTCTGAGGGTAAGGACTCCTGAATGCCCGAGGACTGAAGTCTGATTTCTAGCTCATATGAAGATGACACTTACACACTCGCTTGCACAACTCTTTTTTAACGGGGAGGGGGTATTAACTACCATGCCCGAACCAGGACTCAAACCCTGAACGCCCAGATCACGGGGAAAACGCGTTACCCCCAGGTCAGGACGCGGTCTATTTATATATTTATTTGATTTGCTTCGTGTTTGTACAAATAGTATTTTGCAATTGAGTTTTCATTGAGTGCCTTGAAAGTTTGTACTTCCGTTTTGAAATGTTGCTTATATGCGTGTTATTAATAACAATACAGTATTTAAATATTTTTTTTAGAATTTTATTGTCTGTTAATCGTTTTGATCGATATTGATTACATATTGTTTATACCTGCAATTTAATTCAAGAAAGTTTACCATCAAGTTTCCATAACTCTTTAAAAAAATTAAACATATATTAAAGGCTAAAACGTAGAAAATAAAATATATGAAAGTATTTTCTCTGTTTTTAATTCGAAATTTTGCTTTTGCTACTTTGTAATTCATTTCTTGTCTAATTGGAGGTCAAATAGCTTCAAAACATTTCTATTGTTAATTTACTAATGATGATCAATTTATCTTTTCCCACAAAACGAAATCATGTTCATTGCAAACGATAATTTACTAAAAAGAAAAATGGAAATTGAATTCCATCTTTCCGAGAATGTCCTTGGAATTCAAAACAGGCAAAATGCAGTCATCCTTTAGTGTTACGAAATACAGTCTTCTCATTTTTTTTATTCCTTCTGAATATATCTACAGACCACCCGTCTCACTGATCTGCAAGAACAACAAATTGCCTTCAGATGTTTTTTCGCACAAGCCACCAGGATTACCTCATGGAAATTTTCAGACACTGTTCTGGGACGCGATTTGGGGAAACAAGACACACAAGACAGTATTTGCATTTTACTTTTGTTTATGCATGCGTCGTTTGATCGGAGTCACGAATACTAAAATTTAGCCTTCTTTTTTGGCAACGAAACGCATTCGATTTGGATTAAAAAAAAAATGTTATTCAAGAAAACTCCGATTTGAAGTTGTAGAGGCATTTATGATTTTTATTTGCTCAAAAATTGACAAATGAGTGAATTTTATTTGATAAATGAATTGCAATAATAGAATTTTGAAGTATAGTATGTAATGAAAATTATCTATTATTTATATTTATAGCAGTTGTTGTCAATTCGCAATAAAATTAGAATGAAATTGTATTTAAGTGTTTACTTTTTAATTTCTTTTTATGTTGCCATTCAGAAGCGGAAAAAAGTTGACATATTCTTCTAAATAGTTAGATAAAATTTTGAAAGATTTAAAAAATATTTAATATATATAAATATATGTATATATAGAAGAATGTTGAACTTTTGCTTAGAACAAATAGGAATTTTAAGAATAGTAGCATTAAATATTTAGGAAATAAAGGAGATAATTTAAGTTGCAAAGATATAAATGTGGTAAATGGTTGTACCAGTCTGAAATTAAAAAAACAACAACAAGTGTTTGCATTTAAATATCATCACTTAAGTATTATAACTGAAAAATAATTTTTATAATATTATAAAATAGGTAGCAAAATCTGTTATATAAATATGTAGGAAATTTATCTGCAATTTACTATAGTATTTTAAATAATACAGTTTCGAAGTTTGTTTGAATTTTTTGTTATTGCTTAAAAGTTTATTTCGACCACGAGCAATTGCTTTAATTGGTCCATTTAATTTAATAAAATCAATATCTGAATTTGATAGACTCAAAATAATTTAAATCTTATTATTTTTCATTAAATAAAAGTAAAAAAGCCAAAGAAAACAACATTAAAAAGAAAATCCCGATTTAAAAAGAATAAAAGCTAAGTATTCCGTTTTTGCATAAAATTATAAAATAAATAAAGAAAGATTTAGTGCATAAAAAATCAAAAATTGGTTCATATATAAAGTGCTGAATATCTTTGAAATTGGAAACGGAATTTAAATTAATTGATAAACCTATCTATCTTTATCTTTTTCTCTTTTAAACTATCTTTTTCTCTTTTAAAATGTTTTGTAAAGTTAATAGAATTATTTTGAAATTCTATTGTTTGAGCCTCTATCTATATAAATTTTAAAAAAATAGGCATTAACATCTCCTATGTGTTAAACGCTTGAAGCAGATAAATAACACAGGACTGAGTTTCATACTACAATTTTGCAAAGATTTCTGGACTAAGAAAGTAATTTTAATTTTTCTATTCCGAAAAAAAAAAGTATAACCATAAAATTATCTTTAAATCCTGTAGATATCATCCATACCACTTTTTTTTCATCAAAAATGAAGCGTCCAACATTAACATTAGTAGGTAAGACAGTTTGAGTAAGAGAAAAAACAGCTAACGAAATTTTTCGCTGATACTTCATTTTCCTTTTTGAAGATTTGAGATGAAGATATTTCATTAACTACTAAGGGGCAAAAGGCAAAGAATAATTTAGTGTGTTAAACACGAGTATAAAGGTTTTCGTAGAATTGCTTCCATCGACAATTTTATGCTTTTTTCTGGTATTTTCTTCTAAAATTTGTGATGTGAAATTATCCCCTTCATTTCCTTATATAATTTATATTAAGTATTATATTATTGTATAGAATTTCTTTTAAGGGCGTGACGCTAAAAGAAAATTCTCTCATTCAAAATTCGAGCATCGATAAGAAGTATCAAAATCTTAATGGATTTCAAATGTCTCATTCTTTAATTCGGTATGAAGAAGACAGTTTTCAATTTATTTGAATTTATACTCTTTCTATTAGGCTTAGCTAAATAATGCGGCTGGGGTTCTTAATTAAATGGAATTTTCCCGTTTAATCAACTAGTTTTTGGAAATCTTAACTCCCGATTTATCATTCTGGTAATAAATGGTCTAACAGTTTCAGTCATTTTATGATTGCATAATTAATAGAATTCATTTGCCTGGCTCTAATCATTATAGCAGAAAAATACAGAAATCTTTGAAAGCTATATTCAGTAAAATTAGATATGTGCTATGAGTTTATATATATCAATAATAAAAATGAATGTATACGTATATCTGAGTGTGAGTTGGTATTCTACAGATTAGATCATTTGGCTTAGAGCTGTCAAATTTGTCACAAATATACTTTAAAAGGTGGAAATGTTCATCTTGGAGGGATTTTTTTTGATTGAATAGAAATTTAATTAAAAAGTTTTTGATATGGCGAAAATATTACGGAAAAATTTTTTGATCTTAAAATATAAAAAAATATATGTATTCACTAATAATAGTTTGCCGTATAAATTTCAATTTTTTTTATCAATTACTTGAAATGATGAACCATTGTTTAAAAAATGGAAAATATTCCTTTATATTGTCTCATTTCAAAATATTTGTATAATAAAAAAATGACATTGCCATTTGTCCTTTCGATTTCTTTTAGTTAAAAAAATATTCCAGCATTAATTTTAATTTTTTGGACATCTTGAATTTTATATTTTAATTTTACTTTAATTTGGGATTGTTTCTCATATTATTATTATGCTCGTGGAAAATCACGAGCATAATATCGGTATATATTTATATCTAACGATTTAGAAGTCAGCTATTAGGCTGTGATAAGAATGGGTACCCGGTAGAAAAATAAAGAACCCTTGTTAAATTTTATTAATTAAAATTATAAGCCATAATAAGAAAAAAAAGTGACATTTATCTTTTTCGTGCATCCTCTGAAACACGGACAAAATGCTTCAACTCCAGTTTCAATAAGGCATCGAAAAGAGTTTTATGGCATCGGAGCTAATTAACAACTATTATATCTTTATTACCTTCATTATTAATTATGTTTCCCAGATAAATACAAATAGCTTGATCGCATTCTGAGGGTCTCTAAAACCGAGTATTTTAAAGACCAAATTACTTTTCCAACCCTAAATCAGTGTTCATGCGCCCTTTGGCATTCCCTGGGGATGGAGAGGAAGCGCTTGCCGGAAGTCAGCCGATTCTGTGTCTTTGTAATGAGCTAAAGCGAGTCTTTGATCAGCAGTATCGCTTTAACGTTGCTAGGCAACCCCGGGCCGTTACGTCATGGGTTCTTTTAATTAGTTTCTTTAAACTCCGGAACACACTTGTTAGATGTCTAACAAAACAGTTAAAGCAGCAAAAAATATCGAAGAGCAAATTTTCCTGATAGAGGAAGAACCCCATCCACGGAGGAATCCCCAGTGAAAATGAAGGTTTTATTTTGGGGATCATAATTTATTACGAAGTTAAGAAAAGAATTAAAGCAGGGGAAAATACATTGTGCACTTATGCTACAGTTTTAGTATGGTTTACAGAGCAATTTTTTCCCTTATTGAATTTTATCTCTAGAAAAAAAAAATGAAGTTTTTAGAGAAAGATGTAAATTTTTCAACAGGAGAAGTATAATTTTATAATTATTTGAAAAAATCGGGTTTATTTATTTTTATTATAGATAATAGGACAAAAACTGTGTGCTTTAAGGGTACTTTGAACCAGATTATTCTCAATACACTTTTTGAACCAAAAACCTGTCTTCCGATATTTATTTCCTGGGCAAAAAGATTAGAAAATCATTCAATAGGTATATTGTGCAAAATTTCCCACAAGCTCGGTGACAGATAAAAAAAAACACATTTCATTCAAGAAATATACGAAATACAATTAACAAAAATAAATTGAAGTGTGCACAGAAAACTGCACTTGTTTACACCACCATCAACAAACTGAAAGACATCAAACCACTACTTCAGTAATTTTTAAGAACAACTGTTCTAATATAAAGCATTTAGAAGACTAATTCTACAATCAACATATCAAATAGACTACGTGCTCGTGTGAGCATTTTCCTTTGTATTGTCTGCATAATAAGTATCGAAATTACTTGAGACTCTGAATTCAATACTGAAGCGTCAGATGGACCAAATTATTAAGCTGACATGTATTAGGAGTATCTGCAAATCTGTCCGAGAGTATAGTATTTTTATAGGGTAGAAATATCCTAGAAAACCAGGTATTCTGTCCACTTCACATCCGCACGAGAAAGTACCACGAAGTACTTACTTTATCACGGGTTTATTTGTTTTTTTCCCCGCAACATGCAGTGGTATAATTCTCTAATTATTCTAAACAGAGTGTTACTTTCCAGTCCTTTAGTATATATATTACTAGACATTGTAAGTCGTAAACACAGTATAGAGTGTAAATAGAATATAAGAATATTGGCGTTTTTGAACATTGAACAATTTTAATGTTATATGTATTACTGAGAAAGCTTGATATCCAGTTTTCCATAAAATACTTTGGCAATTTTAAACAAAGGAAGCGTTTAATATTTCACACCTTTTCTAAACACTCTATACAATTCCATGTAATAAACTGGTGAAATATGAAATACATTATCAATTTGTTTTAATGACAAAGGAATAAAATTTTGTTCTCATAACTTTCAGTTTTTTGCAGCATTTCGAATTTTTACAGTAGTTTCTGCCAATGAATATATTTAATGATACTCTGTTATTATTTTTGTCTAAAAACCACATTTATATCAGCAAAACGGATTTGCTTTAAATGATCTGTTATCTATTTTTTTATGCTTTGCCTAAATAGCATTTTTAACTTTATTGAATGCCTAGATATTTAAATTACTAGTGAATATATCTATCGCATTCAAATAATGCATACATTTCGTATTTTCGTCTAGTCATTTTAAAAATTGCCAACATTTCATATATTACAAGTAGTATATACACTTCCCCTGTATTTAATATGTTTTGGGTTACATAACATGGTAAATACTGTTTAAATAGAGTATTGAGCCCTTAAACTGCATTGAGGAGTCGAACTCATCAACTTTCTTTTGCAATTTGACATTTTGAAACTCTACTTGTATGATTATTGAGAGTTGATGCATTTTATATAAAAAATATTAATGAAAAACATTTTTGATAATAAAGGCCTGCAATTTTTTGCATAAAATTTTGCCTCCTCTTAAAAATAGCATTAAGTTGTTCTGCTTGGGTGATGCGAACTGAAAATAAATTGGAGTTCAGTAGATTAAAATGCCCTGATTAGGTTTTATTAATGTTTTTTTATGTGAATTTTATAAAAAATTAAATTAACACATTTTATCACTTTAGATCAAAGGCTGAAATGCAAACAGAAAAAATCACAATCTGAAATAAAAATCAGATACTATAATAGTAAGGATAAATTGAATAAAGTTATTTAAAAAATAAATTTAAAACCCGATTTTATATATTTATGAATTAAAAATGCAATTACTATTTAGAGGATCCTTTTTAGTCGAGAAGAATTATTGAGATTGTGAAATTTCTAAATATCTTTGATATAAAAGACCATCAATCATGGTTCAGTCTTCTAATGGAATCTTTATTTCCTGAAGCCGATATGCGTCGCCTAAAAATATTGTCTTCAAAATTCTGTTTTCTCTCTGTGAGAGATTTCAAACCTAGGCTACATAAAATATTCAACAAGTAATAAGAAATATGCAATCGAAAATTCTCATCATAGTTGTATTAAATGAAATTATTTTAAAAAATAAAATTGTAATGCTTAAAATTTAACCTTTGTTCTACATGTTTATATAAAGAAAGGCAGTTTGTATCATGGAAACAAATTTTAAAGGAAAAGAGTTCAGATATTTAAAAACTTTAATATAAAGAATGATTAAAATTGAATTATATTCAACGTCAAATAGAATCCAGTTAAATGAATGGAAACGTTCATTAGAAAATTTGTTATACTTTAAATAGCATCACACAATAAATAAATTTTAATTAAATCAAGTGAGTGCAAGGGCAAAAATCATTTCGGGACATTAGAATTGATTACATTTATTCTACAACTTGGCTTTCATCTACAAAATTCATTTACATATCATTATCAGAAAAACGAAGCTAATAAGTTTCCTTGGTAACAGCAGATACTAATATTTAATGCGAATAAATTTCTTGAAGAGCTCAATTCGATTGCCACTGATCATTTTATTTATTGAAAATTCCATCTTCAATTAAGAATAAAGAAAAGAAAGAGAGAGAGGGCATTAAGAGAGAGGGCAAACATTCTCATTATAGAATCAGAAAAAATAAATTATCCGAATATCTTCATGTCTCTGTATATTACAATTCCACTAACTGTTCTTAACTTTTCCTTAAATTAAATTCTCTACTCTTCTAGCTAATTTCTGACTGAAAATGTTGAATCCCAATCTTGAAATAAACATGCGAGTGTCTCAACTTTTCTAGAAGCTAGCAAATGAGATCAATTTCCACTTTCTTGTTTTCGTAGTTCTACAGAAATGTTCTAAGGGATGCTCATTGATTCTGACATCTATTTCTCCATTTTATTCTCTAATCTAAGGGTGGTTACCATGACAACCTCTGACAACTTCCCATTGCCATTCATGAATTATTAATTTCAATTCACCTTTGAGGTAGATACGCCACCAAGAGAGACCGCTGTAGGATGCAGATATATTAAAAACTTTTTCGTTGAGTTTTCGCAACGTACAACAACATATATCTGTTGCAGCAGGTAATTTTAAGGCTGATGGTGTTTTTGAAAGGAAGGAAATGTTTGTATTTAAACTTGATGCTGCTAACGATGCAGCTTTGTATCAGAGGCGGGATTTTAGGCATGCTGTAATATTGTGTCATTTATATATTCAAATTAGCCTTCATTTTCTGATTGCAAAGTGTGGAAAATTATGTAGAATAAATTTTTAGCTCATGATGGTAAATACTGACTTACTGTTGTTAAGTAAATGTATCATAATCATCACGCTAGAGTTTATAGTAGTAGTTCAAATTAAGAATAATGGATATAAATATAATATAATGAAAAGATTTAATGAAATAAATAAGGTGTCATGATAGGTGCAATGTACATGCGTAATATGATTTCCTTTCCCATAAAATAAATACCGAAAATACTGCAAAAAATTAAAACAAAACAAAACTCGAACTATTTTTTTTGTATGAAACACTATTTTTCTATCACCATTTTTTATAATTTGATAATTTTTTAATAAAATAAATTTGAAAATGAATTCTTTAAAGTTTTCAGTAAAGAAAAAAAATTAATTAAATGAATTTAATTCTTAAAAATCAATTAAAATCAAATGATATAAAATTTAAACAACAGATAAATTCGATAAATAATGTAAATAATTATTTTTTGTGATTTAACAGAAAAAAATTAACATTCATAATCATGTTCAAGTCATTAAATATATAATTTAGTGATTATGACAAAGAGTACAAAAGTTATGATTATAAATAACTTTTGTACCCTTTACTTTATACTAAATACTCTTTTTAAATACTCTTTTCCATGCAGCTTGAGTTCAGTTATTGAACATACTTTTAATTGTACAGTGTAATTTATAAATGAAAAAATAAATATCTCTTGTTGAAGTCATTATAGAGTTTTTTGATGCAATAATTAATTTTAGAAACACTCAATTAAAACAATACTATAATTTATTCGAAAACTATAGTGTTTCAAAACTCAAATTTTGCAGATTTCGTAAATAATGTAAACTTTCCCATCTAATAATTTATCAAAAAAATCCATGTTTTTTTTGGAAAATATGATTATTTAAAGACAATCAAACTTTTGTTTTAAAAAGGAATTTTTGCTTAAACAAGAAAACAGAAAAAAATTTCTTAACACCCTAATTTAAAAGATGAAACGAAGCCACATTTTACGGAAAACTAAATAATTGATTTTCAAATGAAAGAGTAAATGTCTCTATTTTTATAAAACTAAACTTTATTTAAGTCTTATCTTAAATTTCGTTATTTTTCAGAAACTGAAACAATATTTAATTTAAAATCAGGAATAGTAAAATTTACTCATTTATTTATTTAATAATCATGTTATTTCATAACCTTTTTTTTTGTTTCGTATGTTTATCTTAAACTGAAATAACAAATAATATTGCAATCCGATTTAAATTTTGAGGCATTTAAGAAATATATTTATTGTTATGATTACCGTAAATTCGAATCAAATTGAGATAATACTTTTCATGTAAAAAATATCAGCATAGGACTTTGCAAACTCTAATGAAATTAAGCAAATAAAAATTTTCAAGAGAATGACTCTCTCGGTAATTTACGAATTTGTTCATAAATGACTCTGAAGAACGGTTTTAATATTTATTTCAAAAAGTTCTAAGAAAGAAATTCAAAAAGATAAGACTGACGTCTTCCAAAAATAATATCCAGTCAATAAAAATGCCTTCTAGTAATATTTAAATTAGTTTACCTGTAATAAAAGTTACGTTGAATCGAAAAATATAGTATGAAAGCAATGAAAATTCACTAATTTATTTTTTTTATGAAAATAATATTTTTTTCATTGTTATTTTTATATGAAGTAAATAAAGTCATTTTAATTCCGAAAAAAAATTACTGTTCGAAAAATAAATCTGATAAAGAAGTATATTTAAAGCAAAAAAAGAATTCCGAATTTTAAAAATATATTTTTTTCCCTTCAGTTGCAGGATAAATGAAATGATTATTTATTTAGAGGAGTTAGATACTGAATTATTACTTTTTTTGGAGTGGGGAATATTATATTTTTTAGTTTGAAAGTTTATGATTTTTAAGGACCCTACCTTGTTTACTTTATCCTTTTAATAAAAAAAATATCTGTTACGATTTAACTGAAAACTTTCCTACATTTAATTAGTGGTGCCACCTAGAAATAAAGAATCATTATCAATCGCTGATATTTCAAGATAATCTACATATCGCTACATAAGTAATTATTTAAATAAATCTTATTTTAAATTTAAAAAAGTGAATCGAAGTTTTAAAAAAGTTTTCTACGCAAATAATTTTTTTATTATAACTATAAATGGTAAAGAATTAATATATACGTTGAAAAATCATATATATGCAATTAGCTTTAATAATAATCTTTTGACTAAAATATGTCAGTTTGTATTTGGTTGACATAGCTTTACATTTTTATTCTTTGATAAATATGTTAATTAGATATTTTGTTCGATTTTGTACCACTATTTTTTATAGTATTTTTGAGTCTTCTATAAATTGAGACACTTTTTACTGATGACTAAAACTCATTTTTCTACCTGTAATGCTAATTAATATGTTACATACCGCGGGAGTTGTCTAAGATTCACAGCTATTATCTAACTAAAATTCAGATTTATTATATAATTAGCCTCCTTTGGTGACCAGCCGTTTAGCCAGTATTAGCGCTCGCTACAATTTTCAATTAAATATTTTAAGTAACTAGTCTCTTAATAGATTCTCAAACAAAACATTTTTAATCTTCAAATTTTGATAGTCATACCAAACTTATACTGTTGTTTAGATCGTTTCGTTCAATTTACTAAATATATTTTGCTAATTTGTTGTCATTTCCGGTAAAACTTCAACTTTAAAGTGGAAATGATGAAATTGCAATTAATATAAATATATTTTTTAATAAAACCAATCGTTTTATTTTATTTATCATCTTTATTGTTATTTATTTATTATTATTATTGAATATGAGTATTGCAAACAGAATCGCTCGGTATTTAAGTCTTATGTGAACTACAAAATATTTTTCAAAATTTATGTAATATATCAAAGAATAATTCAACAAAAATTTCTCAAATTCAGCATAAAATTCAGTTTTTAGTTTTGCTTTCAAAAGGATTGAAATGAAATCAATAATAATATTTTGTTCCGGCCTATAAATATATTTCAAAATTTATGAAGTCTAAATTTAATGCAGTAAAGTATCATATTCTGAGAAATATTCTGGACACACAAAATTTTAAATAAATGATTGAATGTTTCTATTTTCCACGATCAACTAAGACTTATTTATGAAATTTTGAATCGTAAAAATTTAGAAAAACTCAACATTTTCATAATCTTAGGCCAATTAATCTTGAGAAACCTGCGCGCTGATTGGCTTACTTTCTTTGAAGCGATCGATGGAAAAATCTAAAATTATCCTTTTTTTATTGAATAGTGATATTCAAATTTTCATAAATCAGTCAATTTAAGTGATTGGAAATTAACTCTTAAAAGTCAGTGATTTAGATGATTGGAAATTAACTCTATGACCACCATAAAATCTGTGCTTTCTCTCGTGGTGTATGCATTCTCCTTAATATCCGCTCGAATAAAACATCACATACAATAGTACTACATAGAACAAACACATCAAAAGTAAACATAACATTTCAATAGTTGCCAAAAACAAAAGAGAGAAAAATGCAATTAATAAGCAGACGATATTTAGAAAAGTACAGATATTTAGACTGGAAAATGAAAATATCTGAAATTAACCACACGCGCAGACGATATTCACAAAAGTAAAAATATTCGAACCTGAAAAGGAAAATATATGAGTTATTCCATCAATAAATGCCATAAGTGTGTTTATATCTTCATTATTTTATGAGTCATTAAACATCAAAATGGGTCCGGGACTAAATAAACACCCTGTATAGAGAGTGTAAAAGATCATAAAATAATTTTTCTTGAATTTATTTTTTAGAAAAAATAATATTTCATATTTGTTTCATTTCCTACAAACACGTGCCGAAAATTATATTTTTGCAGATTTCATTTCCAAAAAGATTTAATTTATTTTTAATTGGAGGTTTAATCAATGTGATGGCAACACTTTGATAAAAGCTAATTTTTCCCCATGAATGCGAAACGTGCTTAATTTTAATTTTTATTTTTTACGAAAAAAATTATTGAAAAACATAGTTAAAATATTTATTTAAAAATTCATTAAAAAGAGAAATTTAATTTTAAGATTAAAACTTTAGTATCATTTAAAAGATACATTTTTGATCCTTAACTTCATGTAAAAATCTTTTTTGTGCGGTAATATTTTCGGAAGTTATAGCAGAAAAAAGTCAAAATTTCGCTTAATTTTTAAATAAATAAAATTCTAATTAAAAATTCGAAAAAATAACCCCCAGGTGCACATTCTCGGCCTTCAAGATATACACGTGCCAAATTTGGTAGCTTTAGGTTGAATGGTCTGGCCTGTAGAGCGCCAACATACACGCACACACACACGCACACGCACACACACACACACACACACACACACACACGCACACACACACACACACACACACATTGAGCTTTATTATAAGTATAGATAGATTAGATGTCCTCTTCTCTACAACAGTTAAGAGACAGCAGAAAATGTGTTAATCTAATAAGGAAATATTTATTCAAATTTTATTAAATATACTATCCAAATCGCAGGCGTAAGTCAATTGCATAAGCACAAAATGCCTAACAGCAATATCACGATATTTTTGCGATATTGCCCGATATTCAAACATCCAGCAATATCGTGGAAATATCGTGCAATATCTTAAATTAATGGAGATGGCAGTGAACTTGTGTAGATGCTCGTGTGTAGATGCTCATTAATCATGAATTGTAAAAAGATAATCCGAAACAAATTCGAGTTCTTATCGCCATATGTTCTAAAAAAAAAACTTAAATATTTTCTATTATTATCGTGTTAGAACATGGTGCTGTTTTGGTTAGGGGATGTTGAAGCTCGAAATTGCGTTGGCAATGAATATTGACTCTCGAAATCGCGTAGGCAATGAATGAAGCATAAATGGCGATTTTCATCTTCATCTTTTAATCGCATATATTTTTTTTTTACCAGCTTTTACCAGTATTGCATTATTATTATGTATGCTTCTTTGAAAGCAGATGCGTTTTTAAAAGGTCGACCTGCTTTTATCAGTACTTCTTTATTGTTACGTATGCGTCTTTGACAGCAAATGCGGTTTTAAAAGGCTGACGTAGAACTATGACATCGTAGCTGTTATTTCATCTCAAAATCGGTCGATCTCCAAAACTTTGTTTTCCAGCTAGAAAAATTGAAAATGAAAGTTTAAAAAAATTATCATTATATTTATATATATAGAGAGAGGGGGGAGGGATAGAGACTGATAGAGAAGTCTCGTGATTGTTTCAAACCTGTTTAAACTGTTTAATGACTTAAATTAATTAAGACTAATAATAACTTAAAAAATAATAATGTTCTCACATGATAATTTGAAATTTGCGATCATAGATTTCATTTTAATTTCTATTTTTCTCTAAAACTTCCTTTATTTTTTATTTTAATTTATTTTAAACTATTTTAACTTGAAATTTGAGATCGTACATATAATTTTAATTTTTTCATTTATTATAAATTTTGAAATTTTTTTTAATTAAAAAATATGTTTAACTCGCAAACTTTATTTTATGTAATAAGAAAAAAAAATCTGAAATTCCAAAGTAACCAGTGGCAATGGTTGCCATTAAACTATCTTGCATGCTCTTTTACAACTGGCTATATCACTCCTCTTGCATTAAATGTGTCTTGCATTTCATTGGCGTACATTAATTATGAAATATTAATATTTGTCTTGAATCTACCATTTGTAATCTAGTAAATAATGATTTAATATAAAATGGTGCTTATTATGATAATATTTTTAGGTGGTGATATTTATTTATTATTATTTTAATATTAATGGTGATATTTTTAGCTCTTAATCCCTGGTATTCTATTAATGCACATATACCCCAATTTCGAATTTGTATTCTGGACGCAATTTTCACATCACATTAAAACAAAAATTTGGTGTAAAATTAGACATTCGATCACATACAAATTTCATTTATTTTTCATTTCGATATTTTTTTAATTATTGCGTTTATATTCATGCAAAAGCAACGACAGACAGATAACTAATCTTTTGAAAGATATGGTAGAAAATTTGTGCAGGTGGCCATTCTACATTTTAGATATTAAACCAACTCTTAATCAATTTTTATTCTCTTAGTTCTTTACATTTTGCATTATCGCGTCTATTTGTATTCGGGCAGACAAACAACACACTTCCTCTAAACGGATTTCTTTTAAAAATTGATAGAAATCCACAAAAAGAAAAAAAAAATGAAATCTATATTCGAAATTTTTCTCATGTAGTTCAAAGCACTTTGAGTTATTTTCAAAAATAGATTTACATAAGTTTTTTATAAAATACATTTTTCTTACTCAGTTAGATCTAAAGCATAGACATTCATTAAAATCTCGATTTCGAATTTTTTGATGATTAAAATATTTCCTTTTCATTTATCTCGTATGCTAGAAAATACAGTTATAAGCAGAAGCTGAAAAGCAAATACAAATTTATTTTGTTAAAAGAGAAATGAAACAAAAATTCACTTCCCGAGCCATTTACTTTACTTTTATTTCTATAAACATCCGAATTATTAAAATATTTACTAGAAATTTTAATATAAAATTAATTAATATCTTATCCCATATTTTGCAAGTTTCATTTAGTTAAGTGTTTGTTTAGTTTGCAAAAATGTACGTAGGAGCTATGGATTAGAAAAAAACATTTATAAAGTTTCCCTAAAACAATTCTATGTTTATAAAAAAAATATATGTAGCTGTTGTTCACAGCAAGTAAAGGCAGTGATATTTCTGTATCATTATTAGTTTTCTCTTGAAATTGTCCTAAATACTATTGTGAATAAATATTCATTTTAAAATTCGAGGTTAAGTATATTATTTATTTGATCGAAGGTCAAGCGCATTTCTCGAGAAAAATGAAAAAATGTGCGCTTCCAAAAGTGTTACGATATCTAATTTAATGCACATTGTTGCATATATTGTTTGATAAAAGTCAAATTCGTCAGCTACATTTGATCTTCTATTCTCGGTAGCTTAATTATATCATAATGTGGGTAAGATGACGAGTATTAATACTCAACATTTATTTATTAAGAAACGACTTATAAGTTAATATAGGGACAAAACATTATATATATTCATATTAGTCAAGTAAAGAGGTAAATGAAAAGTGAGCAGCACGTTTTACCTACGCCCATCGACCTCTCGTCTGCCAATTTAGACGTAAAACAATCATGTGATTAACATGACGTAATTAGTGATAAAACAGGCGTCGTGCAGAATATGGGAACTATTAGATTAACAACTCCCACAATAATTTAATAATAATAATTTAATTAATAATAAGAAGAATTTTTATTTCCATTCAAATAGAAATATTATAAAAGTCTTAGTCTTTATTATTTTTGATGACATCATAAAGTCTGAATTTTAAACAAAATTAACTTCAAATTATTTATTTTTAACTTTTTCCGTAAGACATATAAGGCTTTGAAACTAAAATAATGTTTTCTCCAGAGAAAAAGTATCTTTAAACTATGGTCATTTTTCATAACAATCTTTAAGAATTTTTCTGAATCTTTCAATTTTTCATGACTTATTTTCTTTCTTCGAAATAGAAGGGTCAAAGATCTTTCTTCTGTAAAATGGGGCAATTCATAAAGAGTAGAATTGTTTCAGACCGAAAATATTTTAATTTGGATTATGACGCCTATGACGTAGGATTTTAGCGATGTGATGAACTTTAGCAAAATAAACTAAGGACTTTCCAAAAGAAAAAAAAATCCTATTTTTGCCTTATAAAAATTAAATATATGGATTTTATTATAAAAAGGATAATATTATCTCGGGTATTAATTTTTTTCTGTAACGTAAACATTGAAAATATAAGATAAATTGAAAATATAAAAACAAAAATTGCTTTCAATTAATAAAACAGGAGGTCCTAAAATATTCTATTCTTTCATAAGCTATTATTACAAATGACAATTTTTTTATATTCATATCAGTTATAATTTCAAGCAAAAAAAGCAGTAACAGTCAATAAAATAATGGAAAATTCTTTAATAGCGTTTACAGAATACAATAAATAAATAAAAAATGAATTCAAAAAATTCCTCACACGTTTTTCATTTATAGAAGCTGCAATATATTGACATATCAACAAGGAACTAACATGAAACCTGGAAATATATAGTGGAAAAAGTAGAGATGAAAACGACTCCGTTATTAGATGCATGAATTATACGTATACATATATCATAAAACAAATATATCTCAAAATGATTAAACTGAACTCGCAACAAGTAATGCATAAAATTTAAATTTTACGGAATCTGATGTCATAAGTTTTTTCATTCGAATCAAACTTTGTAACTTCACAAGGCAACATTTTCGCTGCAATAAAAAGAACATTAATCGAAAACAATAAAAAGGAATTGCTCTTGCCACAGAAAATAAAGGAGTAAAATCTGCTGAGCGAAAACTATAAATCTCAAGATTCGCGTAATATATAACAACAAACTGTTTCGTAGTTCCCAATTCTTTGAAACTTTTGTTTTCCTCTTAGGATAGACATTTCAGAGTTTTATATTCTGTTTTAGTATACGCTCTTCAAGATCATGTTTGAGTATCTGTTTCGAATTCATGATATAAAATTGTCGTTAAATCACTTTATTACTTTCTTTATAGAAAACACACTGTTACTTTTGTATGAAGAATGATTTTGAGAGCAGATTCTAAATGTAAACTAAGACAAAACTAACCAAAATTTTTATAATTGTAAAAAATACATATAGTTAAATGAGATATTTAAAAAAAATTCTAGTTTATATTTTTTGAATAACTTCTGAATAACATATAATGTATATAACTTTTGCCTAGTAATTACTCATCCCGATTGCTATAGTAGTTTCATGCCCTATGATAATATTCTGAATATTTGTAAAAAAAAGACGAGTTTTGAATTTTTTTTCTCAAAAATCCTTGAAAATAGAATTTCAAATAAACGAGTTATTTTGCAAGGTACTGTGATGCCTAGTTTTAAATTTAAAATTTAAATAAAGGATAAAATGTTTTTATTATAAAAACATAAAGATATTTTTAATATTAATTAGTTGTGCAGATCTTCAAGTTCATAACAATATTATTATAACTCCTCGGAAAAAAATAAGCAAATTTACTCCAAACTTGATGTAGGTATGATATATAGATTCTAAAATTGTAGATAATTTTTCTCCAATATATTTAAAACAGAAAGATAAAAAAATATTTACTGTTCTATAATTTTAAAATCTGAAAAATATACATATTTTTATAAGATTAGATTTTTTAAGTGGTAGTTTCATAATGTTTTGTAAACGTAATAATATAAATTTTCATAAAATTATTTTTCACATTTGTAATTGTGTAGTAAAAAACATAATTAAAAAATACTAAAAATGTTTCAGTCATAGGATATTTCATAAAATGTATTTTTTTAAGTTTATTTAAGAGCTTTTGATTTTTCTGGTCTCATATATATCATATTTCCACAATTGGCCAAATACATCATATTTTATGAAGGTAAAATTAAAAAAAAATGATTTTGTAAATAAAGACTGTTCTATTTCTCAATGCCCATATACAAATTAATCTAAAAGAATTGCAATACATATAGGAATATCTGATTATAAATGATTTTCATTTTCCCATCGTAGAGCATAATTGCAAGCACTACATTCTATGAAAGTAGAATAATTAAAATAATAAAGTAAAATATTACATAATTTTATAAAAAGAATCTTTCGAGGCATACCAATATGACAAAATAGTTGAACTGCCTTGTAGTTAATTTGTGAAATAGTAGAGATATTAATTCGAATCTGCATCATCCAAACAAAAGAATTAGTCGTTCACATATAGCACAAACAAATTTTTCAAACAAATTATAATTTTAATATACGAAAATTCACGCATTGAAAATAAAACTACTAAGATATTTTTATAAGCAAAATCAATAGTGCAGCAGGAGATATTTTTTTAATATAAAAAAATGCTTATTTGATTTCTTTTAAACAAATGAATAATAAATTCTTCAGATTTAGTAATATGTTAAGTATTTAAAAAATAATAATAAAAAAAACTCCACATCATTATTTTATTTTTTTCTTTTAGTAACGATATAAAGAATAAAAAGAATAAATGAAAGAAAAACAAGTCAAACATTAAAATTGAAAACTATTCCGTATTTAAGTTGAGTTCCTTTTGAAATTTATCAAAATATGAAACCTTATAACAGCATTACCTATAATTGTTTTTATATTTGTGTGTCTAAACTCTCATAATTTGCATCTTTCAAATGATCCAAGAAAAGAAATATCGCGACACAATTTCTTATAGTTGCTGTATTAACATTTAGCTGGGAAAAAATTTCTGTGAAAACCGAAAAGCTGGATTCTTTTAATCCATAAAAAAAGTATATAGAGCAACATAAATACATTTTAGCAACAGAATAATACTTTCAGTTGCTGTAAAAAAATAATTTTTATTCAAACAGTTAAAAATGTAAACATTTCTCGTAAAAAATATCGTTTGCATTCTAACAGAAAAGAAAAATACATTTTTAGAGTTATTATTTAAATTGAATCTCCTTCGCTTACTTTGATTATTATGAATAATCAATGTTTATTTTTCCCTAGTGATTGCTCATTTCTGCATAAAATTTAAACCATACTGTATTTTATAAAATCAAACAAAAAAAAACATGTAAAAATCATGAATGTCATTGTTTTCATTGTTGACATTTTACCAAAGCATTAATAAAGCAAAAATTTTTTTCTGACAGTTTGAGCTTTTTCGGATGACAAAAAAGAAGCCAGAAGGTATTTTAGAATCCCTACGCATTTCTGATGAGAAAACAAAATTTTTATCCCCTTGATACAGATACTTAAGCTCTTGATTGATTTTGACATGGGATTGTAGGTTACAGATGTCCTTCCTTAGAATCATTATCAGGCCTGATCTTGTATTTCAAATCGTGTTAGTATCAAGATATTTCAGATTTCTTAAAAAATATCCTCGAACCTGTCGTGTGAGATAGAAGATCATTGAATCCAGCCATACATTTTTTTTTCAATCACGCAACTAGGATACTGTTTTTAGGAAATTCAATAGCATGGATTGTAATAATATTGTTTTGATTTATAGAATTTCGCTATAGAATCTTTTTCAAGCCTATTATCAACAATTTCTCTTACATTTTTTTAACATTTGTCAATATTTCCATTTTAATTTATTTTTTAAAAGATGAGTATGTTTCGATAGAATTTAGTAACTTATTTTACCTTCACTTATACGAAAGAAAGAATTCTAATCATTAAAAATTTCGAACTGGTGATTTTCAAGAATCGTCACATTTCAGACTTTTCTTAGCCCGAAACAAACATTTTTGAAATTTTATCTATCTATGAAAACGATAATTTAAAACGCTTTAAGTTATATGAAAAAAATATAATGTATGGACTTTATGCAAAATTTGTAGATTTCGACCTAATTTGGAAAAAAGCCCATTCAGAGAAAATTAGTCTGTCTGGCTGCCCGTGTACAAGTGAACAAGATAATTATAAAACATGAACAGCTAGACGAATTGAATTTAATACACAGGATGCACATCTAATAAGTAGATTATTATCAAATTTTAAATGAAATATATCCGAAGATTGACATTTTGTATGTTTGTACTGAGACATGCATAAAACAATAAATAAAAAACTAAAATACATACAATTCGGTATGTGATTTTCTGACTAATATTGTAGTTTTATATCGAATTTTGGTTTCTATTGACTGGTAAAATATGCTTGCAAAATACAGATTTGATTCTCAGGTACTTGTGTATTAACCGCATACCAAGGATTAAAGGTCCATAAAATATGCGACCAAGATCGCTCGCTATGTTCAGTAAAAATGCTGGATTCATGCCAATGATTGATCGTTTGTCAATAATATACAAGGCATTTGCGCTCTTACTCCAGACCTAACATTTTATGCGAAAGGAGAGGGAGGAGGGTTAAAATATTATTAGAGAGTATGTGAGAATTTTTTGAAAGACTATAGCAACTTGTGTTGGAAGGATCTACTCAAAAAATTGACTTACGTTGGACGCTTCGGAATTTTAGGAAAATTTTTTGGAATAATTTTAAAAAGCTAGTAATAGATATCACTTTGGAGGTCGAGAAAGAGATATAAATGTATTTTATATCATTTTTTTCATATTTATTTATTTAACTAAATAAGACTATGACCAAAATGTAATTCCTTACTTAACATTGAGACAAAGATTTCACGGTACATTTGATACGCATGTTATTTTATATACATCTATATATAGTATATAATGAAGTCTCCTGAAAGAGTCTGTATGTTGAAACCCTAAAAACGCTAGAAATACTTAACTAATTTTGGAGATATTTGTACCATTTTGTAAGGCATTTATTGGGAAAGGTTTTAGTATATTGATGTCATATCAAAATAAAAAAAGGAGTTTTATAATTGCGAATTTAATTATTTTCCTACTGCGATTCGAGTATGCGTAAAGCTGCAGCATCTGGGCTTTGCACTTATCCGCGCGTGAGTGGAAATCTCAAACTTCGCATGTACAAATAGCAAGAGCTGTGGTATTCATATTCGATACATTTCTTTGTTTACGTTTGATTTTAAACAGCGATTCAAATCTCATTATCCCAAAAAGAAGGAAATTCAACCTTAGCCGAAGCACATTAAATGCCATAACGCTTCGTTTGTTGCGCGATAATGAGAATGTAGAGGAAAGAAACGTTAGGTTAGCGAATATCAGAGAAAGAATGCCAACACTTTCTTCAAAGGAGGGTCGTCTGCAGAGAGAAGCAACCGTCTCTCTTTAAATCGCACTGCAATTGAATTAGAGACAGAATGAATCTCGTCTGTCTACTGACAGAGAAAGACATTTAAATTTGAGACACAGGAGAAGAAGTGAAAGAACAAGCGTTTCTGATATTTGGTTCGAAAAGGAGTACACCGCTTTGAATTTCGATCCATGTGTGGATTACAAAAATGATGCCTCGGTTTCAATAGAAACAATGTCTATAGTCTGTCCATATTATTCATCTTTAAGAGCAGCTTTGTGGTGAGCCTTATAAGCCAGCTAACAGCTACGAAACACGAGCAATTGCGTTTGTCTTGTGGTCTTGTTACTGGGCTGCGAACCACAAGGTCCCAGATTCTATTCTCGCTCAATTCAATCCTCAACTTTGGTGACTTTGCACGATGAACCTTCAACCTTCGTACAGCTGTTGTGGCTTCATCTACACATTACACCCCAAAGTCGTCAGACTCACTTGACGCAGCAACGCAAATTCATCACTCACTTGGCGTAACAGCATCAGCACAGCAACCACTCACCCATACATGCTCGCCATAACGCTTGGCACTACACAAATGGGTACAGGTGCATTAGACTCAACAGCTAATACATCACCACTGAACAGTCATATCGTTCGTCTCACCTCCGACTCACGGGAGGGATATTACTGTGGTGAAAAGCTTATAAGCCAGATAACAGTTACGAAACATGGACAATTGCATTTGTCTTGTGGTCTTGTTCCTCGGCTGCGAACACAAGGCCTCAGGTTCTTTCCTCGCTCATAACTATCCGCTACAGCTTTGATATACACTCATTTTCACCAAAAAATAATTTATCACCAAATTTTAGGGAAATGTCGAATGTGGCGAGAACGGCAGCGATAGGGAAACGGTAGAAAAAGTGACACCGAAAAATTGCCAACCTAGCAAGGCGCAAAATGACTGTATATTAAATATATCAAAGCTTAGGCCAGCTTTAAAATGGAAAGATGAATAAAAATTCATGTGTTGTTTACAAGAGAAAATTGAAGCCATTTTAATAGTCTAAATATGGAACAGCAATAATATACAGTCATTTTCAACCAAAAAGTTTATCGCCAAACTTAAGCGAAATGGATGAATGTGACGCGAATGGCTGCAATAGCGTTTCCAATCTAAAGGTTCCAAGGAAAGCTGCAACAAATTAACGGAAATATAGAAAAAGAAGTCAATAAATACAGTAAAAGGAAATGCATGCAAAAAAAAAATTGAATCGAACATAATGAAAGTAAGCAAAAGAAGTATGTGCAGCAGGACAAAATCAAGGGAAAATGAATAGGAAAGATCGAAATACAATAGCATATAGAAACATAAAAAAAAGGCCTCCATGCAACCCCAAACAAAGCGCCACCGAAAAATTGCCTGCTTCGCAAGGTGCCAAATGACTGTATATCAAAGCTTAGCCCTAAATATTTCTGAATATGTGATATAAAAATTTTGTGTAGTTTTTTTTTATGATTTATAAATATCTTTTTGATCCCGCATGACATTCCCATGTCATATCGGGTGGACGCTTAGACTTAAGTCTAAAGCTAATTTTTTCTCTTAGATGTTATGCCACGGGCAACGCTGCGTGAGTACTGCTAGTTAAATGTAAACCCAAAAAAAGGAGTTACTCTTCTTAATACCACTGCATTCTAAACCAAGGGAATTCATTAATATAGAAATAGAATTAATATAGAAATAATAGAAATATAGAAATTACTATTGTTCGCAATATTAAGTTTCAGAGCTATAAAGTTGATTCAATATAATATAATGAACTGGATCTGATATATTAGTGAAATATTTTACAAAGCTTATGAAACAGAAATATCTGATGTAATTCAAAAATGAAAATATTTTGTAATTATTTTTTTAATATTATTCACAAATATTAAAAATATTATAGACTCTTAATCTGCCTCGTTATTATGTTTTGAGTTCACACTTTCATAATGATATCCAAAAAATTTAAATATTAGTAAGAATGCAAAGGTTATCTTATCATATTAAGACTATCGTTATCTTCCTTTTCTATTTTGTGATGTGAAGATAAAATAACAATTCCTTTGAATTCTTAAATAATCCTACAGAAATTAATTAATAAATAAAAATTATATATCCAAGAGTGTATTTTAACTTCAATTATTTATTTCAAATTTATACACCTTTTAAGTTCAAAGTTATAACAAATGAAGCCTTGAAACCTTCCTAATTATTCAACCAATCCCGATCTTTAATCTTTTCCTTGATTAAGAAAATATGCCGGGAGTATTTCCTTTAATTAAATGTCTCGGAGTGAGCTTTAACCTTTAAAATTCTGGCATTCCTTATAGGAAACTCTAAACAAAAATGTCTAAGATTTATCTTATCTCCTCTGAATTGTATCTAGATTTTAAAATGGTACGATTCTGATAAAATAAATTAAAATTTGTGTTGAACCCATGCTATATCAAATATGTCCCCTAATGAAACTTCTCAATTTCTCAAAATATATAGATAAATAAATAAAATAAACTGAAATATTTTAAACATAGCATATAAAACGATTTTGTATATTTAGGACCAATTCTAAAAAATATAATCGAAATCTGTGAATCAAAGTTTGTTTCAGATTTGATTTTCTTTGGATCTAATTTCCAAGTGGATGGCTTAGTAAATGGCTATATTTCCAGAATAATTGGTATATTCAGTCTATTTCTGCTTTTAATAAAGGGTAATGTATACATATATACATTTAAAATATCTATATGGAAGACCATTTGGCAAAAACTATTATATTTTGACCAAACATTCTTTTGAGGGTGGAAATGAAAACATCAGTGTGATTTTTTTAAATTTAAATTTTAATTATTAAAAGAAATTTGAAATGGTGACAGTTTCTTACGGGAACTTAAAAAAAATATTCTTAGACAAATAATTTTTAACGAATTTTAATTTAATTTTCAAGAAATCGTCCTTTTTAAAATATTGATTAAACATTTTTTTTCCTTTGAATTTTAAAATTTTTACTGTAGTTTTCACAGTTGCAATGAAATTTAAACTTTTTCATTATATCCTCGAATACTTAATTGTGTGTTTTTTTTTCATCTTGAAAGATATTGCCTAATTTATATGGATTAAGAAAGGAAGAAAACATGCAATTAAAAGATTTATTATATAGTTTCCTTTTGATGTCATAAGTTTCGCCATCATTAGGAAAATCCACGTAATAACAAAACAGAAAAACTTAAGACTATTAAAAATAAGTTTTTTTTATAATTTGATACTTAGAACTGCTTTCTTTAAGTAAACATGCATATCAAGTTATGTAGAAAAATTTTGATTGAATTTAAACAGAACAAATACTCTTGGCGAAACGGCATCAAGATAAGTATCAAAACTGTCCAAAATCTTGAAAATAGATGAACATTTGGTGTTTTACCAGTTGCTGTAGATAGTGTTTCTGATATTGTCTACAAGAAATGCAGTCAATAATGGATTTCCAATTATGAAAAACAGAATAAACGTGCTGGGAAATAGGTGGCTGCTGTCCCAATAACGAGTACCAATGTGCCAGTTGCGTGTGACAAACTTGCAGTCATGCAAGGTTATCATCCCTTTTCCTGTAATTATTCAAAAGATGCCCAATCTTTACATCAGGTTTAAATATAGGAAATGTTTCCTGAGTTCACAATTTTTTGCATCTTTAATAGAAAACGTTCTTGATATACATTTTAGACCACTTATAGATATTGTTGAGTTTTAAAGAAAGAAAATAATTTTAGCAAAAATGGAATTGGTTAATTTTCTTAAAATTGGGGATATTAAAATTAAGTGCAATATATTTTTAATATTGCATGGCTATCTTATAGTCCAGCATTGGTAGCTGAGCGGATAGGAAGCGTTGCAGTGAAAAAATTCTTCACTGCATCTGATGTCAGTGAATTTGGCACGTTGTAATCAATAGGTTACTTTTCACATTTTGAATTATATTTTGTTATATTTATTGTATGTAGTATAATACTTTGTATAATTTTGTATATATGCTATGTATAGCAAACATTGACTTTATTCTTAAAAGGCGTTTTTAAATTAACCTGTCATTTTCATTAATCTAGTGTTTTTTTGGCTTGTTACCTGACAGATTAATGAGTCTACTGTACTTGATGTTACAATATTTCAATAAAAACTCACTAAATTTAATTAAAAAAAATTAAATTCATTCATGAAGTTTTTAAAACTAAAATTTCAAACAAGTCTGTGAAATATTATAGTCGCTGAAACCAATAAAAAATGTGATAATTAATCATTATTGGATTTCAGAAACGTGGATTTTCTACGAGAAATCGTAAATAATTACCAGACTTGGATCAATGCCTGATTAGCTAGAATCACTCGATTACTCGTCCTCCATGGTACATTCCAGATTGAATATTGGAATGCTTCATAATTTCACACACACACAAATAAAACAACTATGAGACTGGCTTTATATAAATTTTAATTAAAAATTTCGAGTCACATATCATTTTGAACACATCGAGGGACTTTCACATTTGGCACAATTAAGAAGTCCAATGTATTTTTGACAACAATGTAGTAAAAATGCAGGGAAAAACAAAATCTTTCTGGATAGTTCCATAACAGGAAACGAGAATAGAAGGAGAGGGAGGGGGAGCGAATTACGTCATTCATCGTAATACCGTGTATCCAGAACAGCTGCAAAACCCTTTTCCATTGTTTTCCTTGCCAACGTTGCCGCATTTCACAATCATTTTGTATATATGTGATGATTTATCTTTGGGGTTTTCCATTGATCAATTAATGTTTGACCCGTTTTGGGAGTTTTCTTTGTCTGACTTCATGAAAGATACAAACCATTATTGGGCATCGGCATGGATCATAATCTAAGATCCATTGCAGACATCGGAAGTGTCGTTATATATAAAATTTCCTGTGTATAGGTTTCTTTTTAATAAATTTAAAAGGCAATTTTATTTTATAAATAGGGTTTTAATTTCGGTATTAGTTAATCATATCATTTTTGAATGATTTTTTGTACAGTTTTCTCCATATCGTACCAATGAATTAATGATACCCAATAGAAATATAACTTTTAGTCATGTATTGTGAAATTTTTTCATATGCTAAAATATTTTTAACCATCCAACTGGCGTCCATGCATCGGAGATACACCGGAGAAGAAGTTTGTTTTAAGTCTTTTTATCACAGGACATACGAAAATATAACTTGGTCAATTCTTGCAGCTACTATCTACTAGCTGATAGTCAACGTTTGGAATTGTATGTGTTAATAATACAGCTCTGTAAATCTATTTGCTTTGCAAGCTTTTGCGATACTTCTCTTTGCTGTGTAGAAAAAATTATTAACTCTTTGTTCTGAATTACTCAAAATTTGATAGAAATCTACAAATTTAGTGTAAAGATCGTATGCCAAATTTCATCTGTCTAGCCCGAATCATTTCTTAGTTATCTTTATGATAGACAGACAGATTGCCAGACTGACATTTTACAAAAAGAGTTCTTCGAATTCATGCAGGTCTGAAACGTGAAGATGCGTCAAAATCTTTTCGAATTTTTTGACGATTACAATACTTAGTCTATGCTACGTATACGATAAAGTAAAAATAAGATTTGGCTGTTAAGTTAACATTAAAATTACCTGTCTTAAAAAAATCTGTCCTGAAAGATTATTTACTTTCTTTTATGAAAGGAGATATGCAGTTATCGTGTAAGGAATAAGAATAAAGTGCATATCAAATAAGATGACCAAAAAGAGTTTTTGCCCATTTTTAAAAATCCAAATTAATTATGTTTAAAGCTAGAATCCGAAATACTTATTAAGTTCCTTAATTTGCATTGTTAGAAAATCATTCTTGATCAGTAACCAATATTCTCAAAAATTTTCCCGTCTTGCTTCCTAAGTGGTAATTACTTTTAAGAACACTTAAAAAGAATTGCTTTTGGTTTTCAGAAAAAGAAAGTGCACAAACAACAATAATAAAACATGATTTAAGAAGTATGCTCAGTGAATATTGTCTTGAAACTATTATTCTCTTGAGTAAGCAGTGAATGTTAAAAACTAATTAGATTAAAGAAAGCGTAGAATTTTCTATTACATTTATATTCTTTCTTTTTTAAATGTATTGTTTTACAAAGCGGATAATAATTCTTTATATGCCATCAAAAGCAGGAGGTTTTTATAAGCACTTAGCTAATAAGAGAATTCACTTACAATTAACGCTTTTGTTTCTGTAAAATATTTCACTGCAGATGATATAAAACAACTTCCGAATTTTTCTTATTAGAATTTTATGCATTATGGTTAAGCTATTTAATTTTTAGTTTCTTTTTAATGTTGAGAAAAAAATAAAACCTTTGTGTGGCTTTATCACATCACTCTGTTACAATTAATAGTTAATCCCCTCATGAAACAAGTGTGTTTCGAATATAATGTATACTTTAGGATCGTATGAATAACTACTATTCTAAATGAAATCATGCGATTTTTTACTTTCTCGTAAAGGAAATATAGAGAAAATATTGTAATCGTCCAAGAATTAATTCGAAATTTTGACGAATCACCAGGGTTTAAACCTCCTTTGATTCGAAAAATATTTTTTGGCATTATATCTGCCTTATGTGATAAAAATAACTTTAATACATTTAAACTAGACGGATTGAATAAAACTTAAACTAGACGGATTGAATAAAACTTAAACTAGACGGATTGAATAAAACTTAAACTAGACGGATCATATGACCTTTATTTTGTAGATTTCTATGAAATTTTGTGGGAAATTGTTTTTGTGAAAATCTGTTTGCTCACCTGCTCGAATGTATTGGGTTGTTCGGAAAGTAATTTCGTTTTTTTTTTTTTGTTTTTTTTTGTGGAAATGAAAGACAGTTTTCGTATAATAAACAAATACTTTATTAAATTATATATTGGCCGTTCTGGTCCAACACCTTTTGCCATCTTTCTGGTAGTAGCATCATTCCACGCTCATAAAATTTTTGGTCTTTGCTGCCAAAAAACTGATCGAGGTGGTTTTTGACCTCTTCATTTGAGGTGAAGGTTTTACCGTCTAAAAAATTTAGCGAACCAGTTCTGGCACTGGCGTACTGTCAACACACCTTCTCCATACACATCAGTCCATTTCTTTCTGGCTTGAACAGCATTTTTACCCTTTCTGTAGTAAAACAGTAAGATATGTCGAAAATGCTGCTTATCACTCTCCATATTTAAAAGGGCACCAACCAAAAACTACTGCGCAGAATTAATTGGAATTTTTCACACACAAGCCTTGCTATATGAGCTCTCAAAGCATATAAAAATTATACGGCTTAAATCTGAAGCTAGGTGCAAAAAAAAAATACAATTAAATCCTCTGTCGGGAAAAAACGAAATTACTTTCCGAACAACAGAATAATTTAGTTCGATTACTATAAAATAAAGAGAGCTACATAAATAAAATTCAATCCACATATTTGATATCTATAATGTAGACATCAAACTTTGAGCCAAATTTCATGAGAGGTTAACAACCTGTCGATCTATACCTACAGAAATATATAAGTGCGGTAACCCCAAATCGCAATGACTTAAATATATCAAATTTGTTATATCATTTTGTGCCTACAATTGTAGTTCTGTGTCACAGTTTGGTTTCAATAGGTTGAGAAGAACGCGTATAAAGCACAAATTCGGGTTAGAGATACCGTTAACCATAGGTTAGAGATTAACCGTCGTGAAAATATTTCACAAAGGTTTGATGGATAGATTTCAATAAAAAGGCTAAATTCACGTTAAAATTCTTTTCCCAAGGTCCACAATTTTTTGACGGAGGATGGGGGTAGAGGATAACATCTTTATTAGAGAGTGTGAAAGAAAGTTTTGGTGAGACCACTATCTTTAATTCTATCAGTAATTCAAAAGGGATGCATTTTGACCATACAGATACATAATAAATGGTAAAGTGTGGCCACATAAGTAAATTAATCTACTTGGGTTATGTTTATAGCATGTTCTTTTCCTTTTTCATTAATGACTTATCGCTATCAATCAAGCTGTTTGATTTTAAATCGCTGAATCTAAACCCACTCATGTTAATCCTTAAACTTTATAACTTATCATTCCTAACCCTAAAGCTATCTATTTCTCTTTATAATTTCTTTATTCCTTATAGATAAAATGAACGAAAATAACAGAATGAAAGTGGTAGAAAAGTATTCGCAGGAAAGACATTATAATCCTCCCCCAAAATGCATTAAAACTTGATATCAAGTTTCAATATATCTTGATACATTGAAACTTGACTAAAAATTAAACTATTTTTGCCGAGAATATTTGAAGTATTGCCATATAATTTTGTTAGCCATTATCAAATCCTCTATCTTTATAGTGCTTAATATGTAGAAAAGTACATTTAAAGCTAAAATTCAATAATTTAAATTGTAGAACATTTATATGAATATATCTTACGGGCATTTTCTATTAATGGTTTTTGATCTAGAATCTCAGAGTTCCCATTCAAAATTATTTTATTAATATAATCAATATTCCAAATGTTAAGTACAGAGAGGTACAAAAAATGGTAAATTACATCAGAGTTCAGAATGGCCATAGAATAGGCGATTGAAAAAAAAATCGTAGAGCTAATTTTCTTTTGAACCGATACAGTTGGAATACGAGAACTCCTTTAACGTTGAAATAAAAGAATTCCGTAGCAAGCATTTCAGAGATGTGCAAATGTTTTCTGTAGAGCAATTCAATTCGTCTTCCTTCGTGTTTACGATGACATAGATGAGCTTGTTACAGTTCCCCTTGTTTGTTTTCTAAAGGAAAGGGGAGGAATTCTAAGAATTTAGTTCTATTCGCTGACTTCGAAGTCACTGGAAATAGTTTCACATAAATATATTTAATAGACTTTTATTAAATTCTGTTTATATATCTAAAGTTGTAGAAACATGGGCTTTTGAATGTTTAAAACTTTACCCTTTAATTGCACATTATTGTTTTCTTTCATGAATGTGAATTTATAAATCGATTTCTACTCATTTTGATTCTTTCTAGGTCAATTTCAAAAAAGGCTTACAGTTTGATCTTTTGTAAATTTTTGTTTTTTTGGTGATAATATATTTGCTGTGCAGCATCTCTTCTGCAGTATTAAAATGAGCACCAAAATATAAATTTTGTATCATTTGGCATGTTTCATGTGAGCATGAAATGGCTCTATTAGAACTGACTTTTGAATGACAATAACAGATTCCAAAAAACAAATATGGATATTATAGAAATTAGTCAAGTAGTATTTGAACTAAATTTTAATTCATCAATACTATAAAACGGTTACAACCAGAAAGTAAATATTGGGTTATTGCATGCATTCAAGGGAATCACACACCGACTGAAGAAATCTTTAAAAGTTCGTTTTCCGTTAAGAGAGGTTGCCAGTCAATGTTCGCCAAATCGCCAAAGGCAGAGTTCGGTTATCCTATTCGGCTACGCATTACAGTTCTGGCGATTGGAAATAATTCTCGTTGCAATATGAAATTAAATATATTTTGTTAAAACATAATAAAAAAATATCTGCTTTCCATAAATTCAAAGCTGTGCCATCTAAATAAAACAAAATCTAAAAATGAATAAACGCAGATTGGCATTAATTTTGCTTTGCTCCTTTAAAAGTCGTTTATTTCTGTCAGTCGGTACCGTATAATTTCAATAAAAGTTATTAATGCAAAGCTTAATAGGTTCATGATTTCTGCACCAGAATATTTTTTAATAAGTGTCAAGTCGAGAGAGACAACAAAAGTCGTAATATTTTAATAATCTTACATCTGTCCTGTTTCTTGTATATGAACATTCCTATTGACGTCATAAGGTGTTAAAAATTATTTCTCCGGGAAATCTATTTGAAATGGCGAGTTCTCTTTTGAGGTGGAGTAATTTCACTTTTTTATTTGTTGCGCAAATAATAACCAGAATCTAAATTTTAACAATAGATGAAAATAATATAAATTGCATTTGTTGAAACGATTATAACTATATGTATTTCACTCCAACAAAAAATGTATTGTTAAAAAGTTTTTAAATAAAGTCCTTTTTTAATTCAACAAAATCAGCACAATATTTAAGGTAATACAAATTAAAAAACAGTTTTAAAATTTTAAAGTGTTGTAAAATTCAATTTTTTCAAAAATACTATTGGGTATTATTGCCGGCTTAATATTGCTTAATTTTTAATTAAATAAACTATATTTAAAACTTAAACAAACGTTTCGAAATGCACTATCCCATATTCCAAATAAAGTTTGTGCTCTCTCTCTCTCTCTCTCTCTCTCTATATATATATATATATATATATAAATATATATATTCTTAATAGATTCTAAATCATACCGGAGAAAGAAAACTCAGCAAGGAAAATGGAGGCATAATAATTAATATATTATATGGAAATCGCAATTAAAAATATTTATTACCAAAATATCTGCGTGAAAGTTAAAATTTCACAATATAGCTAAATAAAATATTACAAATATAAGTAATAACAAAAAGGTATTATTTTGAAATATCCTGCTTACTTTCTTTTTGAGGTCCTTTATTTCTCGCTTTATTTGGTTCAACACAAAAAGAAAACATGCAATTTCCTAGTAGGTCAGTTTATCGCTAAAATTATCGCAGACATAATGTGGGCGAAGTAATGATCGTTATATAAACATGTTCTTTACTTAGGTGGGTTAAATTGGAACAGCTATTTTCATTTTGCTTTTTGCGGTGTGTGTCTAAATTTATCAATAATAAATTACCAGAATTCTCTATAAAAAAGAATTGAGCTTGGGTTCTACGACAGCGAATGAAGCATAACATTTCCTAGAGTAAATGCATATTTTTCCCTTTAAAGAAAAATTTACCTTTTTTTTTCCTTTAACATCTATATTTTGTTTTAAATAAAGTCACGCTGTGATATATTTATTATAATAGATTCTAAATGTAATGACGTGTATTAAATATCTCATGTTTTACACTAGTAGCAAGTGCGAACAATTCAACAAACTTAAACATATCATATAACGATTCCATGAAGATTAATTTATTTTATAAATATTATTTTTTTTAAAAAATACAAAACTATATAATTTTATTATGCAAAAGAAGTTTTAATCAAATTCTTAATAGGAGGACTAGTACTTCAAAATAGTTCTTATTAAAGACTTTTGAAAGTTTTTCCTATTTCTCTAATCATGGTATATATGTATATCATATAGAATCATTACACAGCTTATTTTGTTTAGCATAATTATTTATTCTGAGTGGGCTGTAGTAATTAGAGTAGTTTTAAGAGAGTTACAAATATATCCTGCTATATCTTCAGTATCCTGTGTTTTTAACCTATAAATTGGTACTCATCCCAAAACAATAACCAAACTGTAATATTTTCCCAATTGCTAACTGTCACAATTCCCAAAATTTCGATTTCAACACTATATTTTTAAAAACAGAAATTTCGTCTTTTCTCGCTATTCAAGACTGCGGCCATCGTACTTTATTTTAATAGTTGATGAACGTTTTGTGAGCTTGGCGATGAGATCACGCAATAAACTTAAATATAGGAAATAATTCCGAATAACAGTGGGTTTAGAAAGCACACACTGGAAATAATTATAGAGAAAATGCAAAGTCCTTATATATCATTTTTATAATTTCGGAAATCTTATTAAATGAAAATGAATTAAATCTGGAATATTGCATAATATTTGGGAATGTTTGGGATGTTTTTAATAATTTTCTTTTTTCATAATGTTTCGTTATTCTTATTATCGTTCACTGTTTCCTTTTTAAAAACATTTCTACTATTATTTTGCTTCTCATCTGATTTTTCTTAAAATTATGTATAAGAAAATAAAAATAAGATCATATTTTAAATGAGATAATGTTCCGTCAATGAATACAACTTCGGTATTTCTATTCACTTCATTGCAGCATACTGCTTTCCGACATAGATCTTCTAGGGTTCCATGTTATTTGAATGAGCATGCGCAGAAAGATTAAATAAAAAGAAAATACATTCTATAAGATGTATAATAAAGAAAATACATCACAATACAGACTGAACAATAAGAATATGTTTGGTGACGAAAAATGTTATCATGGGATTTGATAAAATATATTTTGATTATGGGAACAGGTTCATTGGGAATTATCATTTAAATTTGATTTTGGATATCAATGAAACCTTGATGTTAGTGTACTGAATAAGGATGGGAACTTATGAATTATTTAGAGGAAGCAGATTTAGTTTTTTTAAGAAATGTATGTTTCGTTATCTTGAAGGTATTTGTGTAAATGTGCTTATTTTTTTTATCACGCTGCTTAACCATACTGGATTGATTGTCTGAATGGTATTTTTAAAAGATATCAGGAAATTATCGTTCCACTTTCTTGTGGCATAGCAATTAGAATCTTCGGTATAAAATCATTAGCTTATTAAAAAATTGTGGAAAATATTATTCATCGGTAATCTTATGAATGAAACAATAGTAAAATATATAATAAATGTCAGTTATATACTATGAAATTTACAAGCAATGCTTTTAATTCCCATTATTCAAAAAATGGTAGATATTTCCATTAATAACGAATTACACATTGCATTTGGGCTGGATGCTAGAAGCGTTCCTTATTTTTCTTCAACCGAAACACAAATGCGAAAAAAAAATTTAGAAGAGGAGTTAAACAAGATTTCTCAGATGTTACCTAGATATTTTAAGATTGATTCGGCATAAAAAATGATGCCTCATTTCCCTATTACTACTTGTTCTTAAGTGATGTACTAAATCATGTGGAATTGAATTAGCAAAAGGAAAATAAGTGCAAATTAAACTCTCTGTATATAATGCATGTTATTAAATAGACGCCCACTGCTAGCAATAAAAAAAAAGAACAAATATTATTAAATCATTGCTTAACAAGCAGTAAACCTAAGTTTATGAATACCCGCGAGAGCAAGGAAAAGAAAAAAAAAACTAAAATTTTTGCAATCAGTATGATTGATGCTTTTTTTCCCCATCTGTCTTTTATTAATACCGTGTATGAATATGTAGACTGTTTTCCCTCTGTACCTAAAAACAAAACAAAAACTCTTCGCTTTTTGACTCCCTAATTTTCTTCTCCTTCCTCTGGTAAAGTTTGGACAAAAGAGATGAAGGGTCTTGCCTATTAAATGATGAAACAAAACCAATCGAAGAAAAAAATAACTTCTAATAGTTTCATTAAAAAAAACGAAATAAAGAAAAAAATAGGATTTAAAGAAAATTAATCAAAACAATTTTGGAATTATCTCTGTTTTCCGAGCTGTGCTGATTCAATAACTATCAGCCCGAAATATTGCTAATTTCAACCATACATTAGGAATAGTTACTAAATAGTTAAACAATTATAATTTTCCGTATTACATTGTTCCTTTTTAACTCAGGAATTAAAAGGAAGAATCTATAAATATCGAAAGAATAAACATTTTTTTAAAAGCAATTCCATAATTTCCTTAAAAGGCAACTTAACAAAATTATGTGATTATTAAATTATATTTGAATATAAATTTACAGAAAAAAATTCTTATTAATAAAGGAAATTATTATCCAGTTTTGTTTTTGGCGTTATTTGCTATTAATTTAAAACTCATCATTAAAAGGGGTTACAATACAAAAGACCCTGCTAAATTGAAATTTGGAGAATATTCTTTCATGCTTAGTAATTATTTCTTGCTCATTTTCTTCATTGTTTAATTAAAGATCGGTTCTGAATTTTTTTCTTCGATATAATTAATGATTAAGTGTTCGAAAAAAGTGGTATTTGCTTGAAAGGAAACCTGTTAAATCTACACTAATACCATGGTACCCATGGAGTAATTAATACTTTAATTGAATTAGAAGGGATTAAGGTTGAAAAAAATATTAATTACTATTATTATTTAAATGTTTTCCATTTTTCATCTAAGTGTTTTTTATGAATATTTACGGAAAAAAGTTTTTCACTTGAAGAAAAAGATAAGCAACAAATTTTGTAAAACATATTAATTGTGATAAACTTTTTCCCCCCTTGTTTATGTTTAAATGGAACAATCTCATATATATTATATAAATGTTTGTATTCTTAATAAATATACAAACAATTTAAAATTACTATCTATTTCCGAAAGCTGCGTATATCATTTTTGGATGATTTTATTTCAGAGAGAAATTGAAAGAAATAAATGCAAAGAGCGCTTGAAATGAAAGTTTTTTATTTTGCTGAACTAGTTATATTTGCAACTATTACTTTTCGATAGTGATTAGTCAATATTCATCCTTTAATCATATTATTTGTTTTGATTTGAAACATGCGTAAAAATTCAATATATTGCATTATAGAAAAGTAAATATATCTTTCATTTTTCCTTTTTTTCAAATGATAGCCGACTAGAACATGCAATAAAGCAGGGAGTATTTCAATGTCTGAAAAAATACTGTATTGAAAAATGAAATTGCGAATAAAAAGATAACATATATGTGAAGAAAAGTATGTTTGAATAAAAAGAAATATATTAATGAACAAAAAAGCATAAAATAAAATAATTAAAGAGCATTTGGAGAATTGTCCGTTGGTAACATTATAAATTACGCAACTTGTTGCTTAAAGCAGGACAATAATAATTCTCTAAATTTTTTGAATAATTTTTTTTGCAGTTATTAAGTTAATTATCAGATATTATAAATAGATTAATATTTTTAAAATTTTAATTTATCCAGATAATGCTGGGTTAATACGCAGAATTAATTTTGTTATTGACACCGCCACCACCAACAACAAAAAGTTGAATTAAAAAATGAATTGAAATTGACAAAAATATCAGCTTAAATATCTATATAGGCTATCCCTAAGTAAGCAAAACTTCTAGATGGAAGAAGCATGAATATGACGTTAAGTATTTTATTATTTTTCATTTATTAAGTATTTTATTATTTTGTATTTATTAAGCATTTTATTATTGGTATTTTATTATTAATTTATTAAGTATTTTATTACTAAGTATTCCTTTATTTAGTCATATTTTATATCCTTGAGGCAATAAATTCCTTTCATTAATAATTGTTCAAATAATTAAAATGCTTAAATTTTCAAATACTCCTGCAGTCCGGGTAATCACAATTTTATAACACATAAGATATTTTGCCAGATATTACATTTCAAACAATAAGACTTTTGTGATTAAATTTGACCTAGTTATGAGGATTTCAATAAAATTATTTCAGACGATTTTAGAATATTTCAACAGTTCCTTCGAGGGAGATTCGCGAATAAATCACTTGTACTTATTTAAAATGGGCGCTGATTTACAAAACATTACTGATACAATTAAGACACTGTATAAAAATGTAGGTTAAAATTACTTTTATGTCGTTTTGAATCAAATTGCTCAAATTTTGTTTTTATGCGATTTAAAGCATTTTTCATTTCAGAAGCCTTTGCTTATCTCTGGTTATTCAGATATTACTTTTAGATCAGATTATATATCTGATTGACTTTTAACGTTATGAGCTATAAATAGCAGCATCATTAAAAAATTGATGAAATTTTTGTTTAACAATCATATATTTTGTTATAACCAGGAATTATTCTTTGACAACAAGCTACAAATGAATCATTAAATTGAGGATTATTATT
Source organism: Argiope aurantia (assembly GCA_026543865.1). Lineage (NCBI taxonomy): Eukaryota > Metazoa > Arthropoda > Arachnida > Araneae > Araneidae > Argiope > Argiope aurantia. The sequence continues at coordinate 109,156 of JAPMOR010112414.1, forward strand.
TTTTTAAATAAGCAAAACGTCATGCATAAGACTAAAAACTGAAATATAATCAGCATAAATTGCCTACTCGTTTTAATTTAATCTAAATATTTAAGACTCGCCAGAATTTTTTGTATAGCTTTACTTACTATTTTTTTCTCGTACATAAAGCAGGCACATTTATTTGTAAATTACTTATGTGATATCTATAATTTTTCATTTCGTTTCTTATTTATAAAGAACTCTTTTAGAAAACACAATTTCTACTTTCGTTCTCTCTTTTCCTTTGAAATTCATGGATAAAATTTATGGTTGTGCATATGGGCTCCTTTTTATATTTACCTTACAATGTGTTATCTTCTACGTATATAGGGTAAATGATGTTATATTTTACGTATGGCTTAATTTCTTGGACTAGATATAAAATTTTAATCTCCGTAAGATGGAAAGTGGGCAAAAATTGCGCAATGTATTCCAAATAAAGTGAATTAGATTCTTTATTTTCAGAAACAAAACTAAAAAAAAAGAAAGTTTATCTTGAAGTACTTCTTTCAAATGGAATGTACCATTTTTAATTCACTGCTATTATTTAGTAATCGATGTAAAATTTATTTCAAACTTATACAATTCTATATAATAAGTAAATTTATTTTACTCAACTTTGCAGTGTAATGAAGAGAACAAGGTTATATGTGAATTTCTTCCATGTTTGTGGCAATTACTTAGCTTGGTCCTCTTTTTAAATTAGAAAAATGCACTCTTTGCCATCCTCTCCTCCCCTTTTCTTGAGTGTCTTGGAATACCAGTTCTTTGAAAAACGTCCTTGCTATGAGTGTGTAATAGTCTTATCTTGACATTCATTTATCTTTTATGTATTAATCATGCTTTTTAATTTCAGTATAAACAGATCATTCTGTTATCAATCAGCCGACCATTTACAAAACATTGTTTATTTGAAAACAAATTCTTTATTAAGTCCTTGATCTACGAAATTATCTTCCTAATTAGATAATATATCATATTTAGGACATTTGCTATTTTAATTCTTATTGTAATATAAGGGGCATTTGTAATATTGAACCATATCTAAGCAATTTTAATGACTTAATATTTCCATTCGATTGTAAGTTAAAAAAATTGGACTACAAATTCTATAATTCATTAATATAATTATAATAATTGATATATATATATATATATATATAATATATCATCTTATAAAAAGGCAAATACAGAAATTTAAACCAAGACTCTATAACAAATTTTATTTCTCCAATTTGTCATGATCTTGAGTCATTACATTTAATGCAAGAGTTAAGATGAACAAACAGACTTTCTCCGTATTGTGAGATATAGTTTAAAATTATATTTGTAGAGGGATGAGACTCTTTATAACTTCATTATGTGGTAGATGAAAATAATAGATGAGTTTCATGAACAGTTATTTAATTATTTTCTAAGTTCCGCATTTCATAAGGCAAGACGAAACAGAAACGAACCTGAAAATATACGATACTCTCTTAGAATTAAATCTAAGAATGACCCCCAAGAAAGATTAGTGGAAATATGCCTTGACGTTAATAGGATAACGCCATCTGTTGTATTAAAAGAGAAAGTAGTGCACTTATGTAACCGCTACACATTTTCATATGAAATTTTGATATAGAAATCAAGTATTGAAAGTCATTGAACATCCCTTTTCAGTTAATCGCAGTCGCTCATGTACATATAGAATGACTGACAGGAACACATCCTATAATTAACTTATACCACTTTTGATTTAGATTTTTGATTCTATCATTTAAACATTACCAAATTTATCTACTTTCATGCATTATTAATTTATGGTGCTCACAGGCTATAAGGAAAGAAAAAACAGATTATTTTATATTTTTCACACGTATAAAAGATATTGTTACGAACTTTTCTTTACCGGGGTTCGTTTGGATAGTGGAAGTTATATGGTGTGGAGAACGCTCAATAATCAGACGGCAATGGAAAAAGAAATAACGACGTTTATTTACACGAAGACACACAGGACAGCACAAAGCGACAACTATATACAGCACAGAAGACGATTATCTTCACCCGAGACGTGTAGCATACAACAGCACACACAGCAGCATACAACCAGAATCTACTGCAGACAGTAGCGTACAGCTCAGTTCAGCACGAGCTTGACTCGGTCGCTGCTCACCGTCGTTTCCGCCTTCTCCGCTCCGTCTTCGGACTTGGATTACTGACTTCGTCGACTCGACTCCGGTGCTCTCGAACTCGGACTACTCCGTCGTCTCCCCGACTACTGGCTTCGTCGTCTCCCACTCGGACTTGACTCATAGTTGAGATAGGGATTACGGCTCATTGGGGCCGCAGGCCCCACCATCCGTAAATCTAACAGGTGAAAACTTTAGGGTGATGGAACTGACCTTATTAATTACAGTGCATCAAGAATGGGTTAATTTTGATTTGAAGTAAAATTTTTCTTGAGTGTAGAGAAAAAGAGAATAAAAGAAAAGTTAAATTATGAATGGAAAGGGAGAAGGTATAATGCAAACACGAAAGTTACACATTGTTAACATTACTGAAAATGGGCAAGAGTTCCATTAGAATTGCTAGTTTATCAAGATGATTGTTAGCATTTCTGAGTTGCTTAGCGATTTTGCGAATGTCACAACCATCAAAGAGAGTTCTGAATTCATTAATCACATATTTTATATCCTCAAGCTCTGTGACATTATCTTCGGGGAAGTAAACTGTTTCCTGAGCATTGATTGCTTTATTTTTATCAGGCATTTTATTTGGGTGGGGATGATCATCTAGGGGTGATTCATTACTTGCGGCATTTGCATATGAGATGCTAGGGTTGACATAACTGCTTTTGGTAAGAGTTTTATTAGTTCTTTTTGGTTTGGGAAATTTCTCGCATCCGCGGTAAGAGGCGTAATGTTCTTTGCCGCAATTAATGCAGACAGGTTTTTCCGGGGGGGTGATGCATTGATCTTTGTGGTGGTTGCCGCCGCATTTAATGCATCTCGATTTCATTTGGCAGGACGCAGCACTATGATGCCAATAGTTACAGTTATAGCATTGAATGCTACCTGTTTTTCTGACATATTTTTCAACTTTTATTTTAAGATAGAGTAGGGAATTAAGCTTCCAGATACTTTTATTGATATCAATATTCGGCAATGTAATCTGAAAGAGGGGGAGTGGTTCTTTGGTTTTGTAGCGGGTTAATTGAGCAACTTTATCAATTTTAAAATTGCATTCATTTTCTAAGGCTTCTTTAATAACTTGGGTTGAGATGTTTTTAGGAAGACCTCTAATAACATTTTTTAATAGGACGACTGGATCTGGGTGTTATGACGAAAAAGTCAAGATTGTTATCTTTGAGGAATTTCGTTAGCTTACGGTGTTCACCATCATTATTAACAAATAATTTGATATACGGACCGCCCAGTTTACTCTCAACTGGAAGACAATTGTCATTTATCAGTTTTAGATCATCAATGAAATTCTCATTTCTTTTAAGCATTATCGGCGGAGGCCTGAGGGTTAAGACATTAATTACATCATTCTCCTCATCAGGATTGAGGTTATCCAGGTTTTGGTAAGTATTATCACTTAGGATTGAATCATTATCAGTAGCCTGAGTTTTAGGATTAATCTTAGCAGATAGTCTTTTGGGAGGGAATAAAAATTCCTCATTATCAGGATTTTTGGTTTTTATATTATCTTTTGATTTTAAATTTTTATTTGCATTTGGGAGAGTTTTATTACTCTTAACGCCAGCAGAGTCAGTTCTGAGTCTTTTGGTTTTACTTAAGTTAGTCTGATTTTGGGGGGGGGGGTGATGCCTGCAATTAATTAAAGGACAAGAACCAAGGTCACTCACCCTTTTTTGATAGTCCTCGATCCGCTGCTTGAAGCCATTTGCAATCCGCATAAGGCCCTCAACTTCAATTTTAAGTGGTAGCAGGGAATAAATCTCCTCCAGGTGTTTTTTCGCTGTTGTGATGACTTCAGAACATTTTCTTAGCTCCTGACAGATGGCGCTAGGATCAGCATGTGGGACTGGTAGAAAAGTCTCGGCCGAATAAATCGGTGATGTATCCATTGGCGGGACTCGTCGTCTCCTCGGACTTCTCGGACTTGACTCTCTGGCAGCCGCAGCCCCTTTTATAGGTCTCAGGAGGCGGGGCTAGAAGCCTCTCAACCAATCAGGAACGTTCGAGGCGTATCTCGGTTCCTACTTCCTCGGTTCCCTGGACGGATCGGGAAAATTCTCGAAGTTTCGGGTATTATCTATTTTGGCGCCAAAGTCGCCAAGTCGCCAAATGGTCGCCAAGTTTGTCGCCAAGCTCTGGGACCTCCGACGCGCTAGTCCCATTCAGATGACTGTAAAACTTTCTTTCTATTGATGGAATAAACTATGCTGGGAAGCCGAATTGCAGATTTGTAACAATATAAAGGCTATACAGATTATTAAATATATAAAATAGAATGATAGATTTCCCTTTTAAAAAAGTAGGGTCACTTTAGTAAAATACTTTATGTGGATATGTAACGCTTCCAGATCCTTTATCTTAAATGATACAAAATGGAAAAAGCGCGAATAATAAAGAATTTTGAACGTTTCTTAATATAAATTAAAACTTTAAAATAATATTTCAGACAATGTAGAGCTCCTACAATTCAGCTTATTTGAACATTTCAGATTGTTTATTTATTTAGTTTTTTTATTAGTTTTGAGTGCTTAGAAAGACAAAAGTATTGCATTCAAGATTTTATAATGGAGTTCTTATTTAACCCGATATTCTAAAATGGAGTTCTTATTTAATCACATGGCGTCGAAAATGCTAAAAATCATTAAAATTATTCTTTATCAATTTTTTTTAAACCGACAGAAATATTGACTCAAACATTTTTTATATTAAAAAAACCACATTTAGCATTATTTCATAAAATCACGATTTATCAATACTGGCGAAGCTTTAAATCACGGCGCAGCTGGTAAACGTAAACTCCGATCCTTAAAAAGATTATCAATAGAAATATCAATAATTTTCGGAGTCAGTGTGTTGCCGCAAATCCTAAATATCGGCAATCGATTGACCTTCGTTTTATAGCCAAGTCCATAAATGAACCGATGGATACTTCATTAATTCATAGCACAATGGCGGTTACTTTTTCTCTAAGTTCAATATTTTGGATCGGCGCTATCAATCTGGGCCTTCCATTAATGCTAAGAATAATATTCTTTGCTTTTAAATCAAGTCTAATTTATTGAAGCTTAGCTTAAAAGTAAAATAGTTTTGCTTGTTTATATAAAGTCGACCTTTTAAGAAAAGTAATCAGATTTTAAATAATGTTTTATGGATTTCATAGCGTTGAAGTCCTCGTTTTAAGAGATTTTCGTATTTATTTCAACACAGTATTTGTTTATGGTTTTCGTGTGTTTATGAAGGAATGTTATATTTGATCTTTATTTTCGCAAAGATTAGGAAACTCTTGATTCTTAAATTGATTGTTTTTTTTTAATTTGAAAATTAATTGCATTGTTTTTATACACAAAAAGCAGATTTTTTAAAAAATTTTTTTTATAAGTAGTATAGATAAAGTATAGTAATCGTCTGAAAATTCGAACTCGATATTTTGACGAATCTCCAGGTTTTAGATGTTCCTGAGTTCGAAATAAACACTTCTTGAAAATGTCCGTCTATCTGTTTGGGATAAGGATAACTCACAACCGGTTTCAATTAGAAAAATGAAATTTGGCATATAAAATTTACACAATTTCCAGACTTCTACCGAATTTTGAGCAAAATATGTTCCGAGGAAGTCTGTCTGATTGTTCGAACATAATTTAGAAAGATAACTACAAAACGAAAAAAAAACACAACTAGATAGATGAAATTTGGTAGACTGATTTAACATCTATAGTGTAGATACTCGTCAAATTTTGATCCAAATCCAACCAAGAGTTGACTGTCTGTCGGATTGTATTTTTAAAGACATGTAAATGCGATAATTTAAAAACGCAGTAACTCAAGTTTATGAAATTTGGCATGCAATTTTATGATTACAATTGTAGCTCTGTGTGAAATTTTTTCTTTCAGTCGGTTGAGAGAAACATGTCTAAACGAAAATTCGATTTCCGGATACTATTAACCGAACGTTTACCAAATAACTGGTCATGGATGGCACAATTGCTTCGATAAAAATGCTAAATTTATGCCGAAAGTTAATATTCGTAACTGTTGTACCCTAATCCATGTAAGGCGCTCTCTGGCATGACAAATTTAAGAGATAATACAAGAAAGCTTTGAGGAGACCACTTCCACCGGTTTTGAGAAGGGAAGACAGTAAAGTCGTATTTATTTTATGTACTCAACATTATCTCTGTGCTATGCGATTTATTTTTAATTTTTCAAATTCAGTCCAATACATCATATTGCATTATACAAAAAAAAAAAAAAAAAAAAAAAAAAAAAATTCTTTCTTTCGCATAATAGAAAAAGATCATCAAAAGTATACTAAAAGGAACTAAAGGAGGAATATATATATTTAGGCATCATGAATAAGTTTCAAGAACTTCCTGAACGCTAATTTAACAAAATGTTATCATTAAGTCTTGAATATCTTATAGAAAAAGCACCAAATCTAAAAATAGTACATTTACTTATAGCACCAAATCTAAATAGTACAAGGAGGGGGGTGGGTATTTCTCTCTGTAAATAAGGTAATATATATAAATCATTATGAAATTCTAGAAAAAATTTTTAAAGTAATATTCAATTTTTATCTCTCGTTAAATTGATTAATTAAGGTTTACATTGTTAAGTACCATTTAAGTATCATTCTGGAGTTCAAAACTATTTTTAGAGTAAAAATCATGAATTTGAATCATGGGGACGAGAAAGACTTGTAAAATGAAACTTCTTTCCAAACTTTCATGTCTTTTCAATGATGAGAGTTTGACATACCATATTAGATGTAATATGCGTCAGTTTTACAAATGCGGACAAGTCCTCATTAGAGCTCCCAAATTTATTTTAATAAAAGAAAAGAAAAATTGCCCTTTCAAAGTTAAGGTAATGCATTTTTTCCTGATTTTGATTTCACATGGCAATAACTATAAATAATATTTGCTGCAATTTCATAGAGAAGTGCGCCAAGAATTAATCTTATTATGAATTTTAATAATTTTTTGTGCCGGCGTCCTGCCATAGGGCTAGCGCGTCTTCCCCGTGATCTGGGCTTCCCGAGTTCGAGTCCCTGTTCAGGCATGCTTGTTCTTCTGTGTTCTATTGTGAGGTGTGTGAATGTGCCCCTCTGTAAAAATGGGTTGTGCAAGCGAATGTGACGCATGAAGTAGCTAAGTCGCACTCTTGTCCCTAGTTGTCGCAACTGGAAAAACAAAAGACGCTGACTCGACTTAAATGGCTGACAGATAACTGTCAGCGGGCTTGAAAAATGCCATAAATCCCAACACAATTTTTTGCTGGTGGACCTACTCGTTAAACACTTATTTACATTTATTGTTCGGAAGTCTAGTTGCTGATTGTTACTTCCTTCCTATCAAAATGCATGCCTTGACTGCTCTATTAGCACCAAATTCTGAATAATATTGCTACGTTACCTACACGATATTGGCCGGTATTTAGAATATCGAACAACATCGTGGAGATATCGTATAAGATCTTGTGCCAATAAGTTACTTCCTTCATTCTTCGATGGGCTATTTATTTTTTTCTGATTAAAGGCAATTAAGCATGTTTCAGAATATCAACAATTCCTATGTTTGTCCGATGTTTCGCCGAATGGAAGGCGGTTCAACTTCAGCTGAAAAATCACCCAATTCAACATGAAGCCGAAAAAGATATGAATAGCACCATCCAATTTTCTAAAATGGAAAATGAAACGAATGTGCAGTGCAATTGGCTAGCTTGAAAGAATCGTAATCGTCATCGAACTTCCACCTAATTGCCTCATTACTCGGTCCTGGTTTCCGACGTGTCCTAATCGCCCGTCTGGATTCCGACTGTCAGTGCGGGACTAATAACTAATGACCCGATTGTTGGTCCGCCAGTTTTAAGGGGATTCGAATGAGAAATCAATTGCTAGAACACGTGTGACCGCAGAAAGTGCACAAGGACACTGCAGCTGCTAATATTAGAAGATTTGAAAGGAGGTAGATTGCAATCAAAATGGTTCAATTGTTGATGAAATGGTGATTCCCCCTGCTGAGGAGGGGTTTTCAGAACTGGTGAGGCGGATTGAAGAATCCATCCTTGTGAAATCATCAATTACCATATTGGTAGTTAAATGTAATTATTTAATATTATTTTTAAATAAAAAAAATACGTGACTTGAATTTCCAGTTGAGTTTTAAGATGTAATAAATAATCTTGTGGATTCATAAACAAAGAAAATAAACGGACTTTTACCAGAGAAATTTTCTATTGAATCCGTCAATTTTCTAAAATTTTAATCCTCTGTGCCAAATTTGATCTGGTTTATTTTTAAATCGTCGCCGTCCAAATAAATTATAATTATTCAAGAATATTTAACTTTGGTATTAAATAAACTATTTTAGGAGCATTGAACTAATTGCATGGAACTGGAGCATTGAATGCTGACAATAACAATTATAACAAATATTTTTTCCTTGCTTTAATTACTTTTCATATATATTTTATAACTCCTAATATTTTCCAGTGTAAAAATCATTAATGTAATTGATGAGTTTACAAAATTATTAATAGTTGCAAGTCCTTTTTGAAGATATACATAATAAAATAAAGTTGTAATTTTTTTGGTTGTTACATTTTAAAGCACATTTTTATCATATTAAAACATGATTGAAAATTAATTTCAATATATAGGAAATCTCTCTTAAATTTTTAAAGATATATTTGAGTTTGACAGTATCACAGTTTAAATAAATTACCAACATGTGAAATATATTTATGCTCAATCTACAAAGTAATTTATTAATCTGAAAATGTACGCCGATTAATGAATTTTCTTATTAAAATTATTAATAATGGTTCAGAAAAATCAAGATCTTTTTATATCAAATTGCTTGAAAGATTGAACCATCCTCTGTCTACCGAAAAGTTTTAAAACCGCTTAGAATTCCTGCATGATGTTTTATGACCATATAGGTCACTTGGATTCGTGCCATCTGCCCCATAAGCATCTGCTCGTTTTGAGAAAGTGTTTGAATTATTCCAGGGTATATTCAGTATGTTTTAAGAGCTGATGAATAATTGATAAGAAAAAAATTAAAAAAAACTGTTCCATGAATGTTTAAAAAATAAAAGATCTTGATTTATGTTCAGGCAACGTTGTGATGTATCGGGAAAAATAAGTGGCACCGTATGTCCGATTCTGAGTAGGTTTTGATATCTGTATTGTTTATTTTGGGTCGTAGTATTACTGAAGCGTTTTTTTTTATTTTATAGTTTTGATATTTTAAAATACATATTTGGATCTTGTTTCTATAACAATGTTTTTTTTTAAATTTCAAAACAGAAAAAAAAAAAAAAAAAGAAAAGAAAATAATTTTTTACTCATCTTGTATTATCTTTTAATTTCAGTTTGACATTTTTCAATTGTAAGTTATGAAGCGATTTAGTTTTTTATTTATTTGTTTAATCTTTTACAAATAATGCCTTGTGTCTGAGAATACTGTGTTAATTTGAAAGCAATAATTACATTTTAATTGGAATTTCTCCTTTATTTATTCCCAAATCTCATAAAACTTATTTGGCAATAATTTGTCATTTATGCAAGTTTTACTTACAAGGTGCATTCAAATGAAAAGGTCCGAAATGACTCTGTGTGTATAAATGAAGACTTTATTCAAAGTATACAGCATAGGCTTGCGCACAACGATCCCATTGATTCAAGAGTCGAAAGATTCCTTGTTTCCAGAATTCCTGTGGCCGTGACGATACCCATTCCTTCACAGCGTCCTTGAATTCACCGTCCGAGTTGAAGCGCATCCCTTTCAGATGTTTTTTCTTCAGAAACATTATCTCCGATGTGTACTGTGAGACACTCTGAAGAATATGCAGGTCCATCAAGAACAAAAGACCGGGGCTACTCATGGAGGCTATGGTTCTGCTCCATGAAAATTCTCTTTCACACCTCTCCAGGGTCACACACGCGTAACTGGCCAAGTTTAAGTGGGAACAGCTCGACTATCCGCCCTACTGCCCGGACTTGTCACCCAGCGATTTTCATGTTGTGGTCCCCTGAAAACTATCTAAAAGGGAAGAGCTTTAACTCGGACGGCGAACTCAAGGAATGGGTCTCGTCACGGCCACAAGGATTCTGGGAACAAGGAATCTTTCGGCTCGTTAATCAATGGGATCGTGGTGATCTGGCCTATGGTATATACTTTGAATAAAGTCATCATTTATAACCCCAGTGTCGTTTCGTACCTTTTCATTTGAACATCTCTTGTACTTTATGTTGATAGCAATCTTTTATATAGGATATTAAAATAATTGTAATCATTAAGGTAAGTGAAATTAAGCTTAAAGATCAATTAAAGAGTACAAAAACTATTTTGAACAGTAATATTTTTTGCTACTTAAAAGTCAGAGGAATTAATGGTCTAAATTAGGATATAGAAAAAGCAAATAACTGGAATAATTTTTAAACAATCGAATAAATCGTTTAATCATTTCAAATTTTTATGAAGGAAATAATCGGGTTTTTAATGGTAATCCCAGGTTTATAATTTTTTGATCCTGGATTCAGACTGGATTACATTTACTAGGTAGTAATATTAAATCTACAGGTACACCCTGATAACATTTTTAATGCTGACATAATTAAATTATTTTGATGTACTGTAGTCACAAGTGTGATCTTCTGGTAAGTTTATTCATTATTATTTAATTAACCCTGACTTTCTAAAAAAAAGAGAATATTGGAATCAAATCACCAGGGAAATTTGGCAAAAAGGAATAATTTACATTGACAGTATTATAATGTTGTCTAACATATAGCTACATTGGTCCATGGTTTAAAATTAGTTGGTCCATGGTCGGATCACGGTTTAAGTGAAATTCAAATAATTTTAAAGAATTATTTTGTATATAAACAAGCGGGAGTGATGTCCACTCGCTTTTTACTTATAATTAAGCAACTTATTACCTTTTTACCTACTTTCTTGCATATGTAATAGGAAAGATAAAGTATTATAATTGTCAAAACAATTTGAACTCGAGAATTTGAGGAATTGCCTCATTTTAGACATCTATGAGTCCACAAACGCATTTTTGAGAGATGTCTTTCAGTCTGGGAAAAATATAATTCAAAATTACTTTCAGTCACATGAATGAAACTTATTAAGTGGATCTTGCATCAAATGTGTAATTTTTTTAATCAAATTTTGAATAGAGTCTTTACAGCGGAAGCTTGTCTGTTCATCTGTCCGAGAAGAAACGAACAGAATAATTACAAAAAGTAAAGAGTTAAACAGATAAAATTTGGTACACGGTTTAATCGTCTGAAAAGCAGAATATTTTAAAATTTGGATTCCAATCCATCAAAGGGTTGACTGTATGTTTATACATTTGCATGTATAGCAACACGATATCTGAAATGCAATGATTTAGATGAAATTTGATGTATGATAATCATAACTGTAGTAATTCTGTGTTAAATTTTGGTTTCAATTGATCAGTAAAAAATACCCAAAATACATATTCTTTTTTTCTTTCTTGTTCTTGTTCATCACAGGGATTAATCGTTAAAAGTTCATCTAAGATTTCACGCTTGAATCAGTAATAGCTTTAGATTACGACGAAGCTCTGTTTTTCGTCACTATTGTTCATTAATTACATGTATTTAATATATACCTACCTTATTTTCTCAGACATTCTGTACAAAAAGTTTAAAAAAAATTATGATCATGAAAAAAATTTGGAATTCGAAATTATAGCATATTTCCACATTCTAGACTTCCTTGAGTCCGAAAGACAAAATTCTGGGGCTAGATGAATGAAACTTGCTATATACTTTTTACACCTAAAGTGTAAATTCCTATCAATTTTTGTGCAAAATTAATCCGGAGGAAATTTGTCTATCTGGTTGTCCGAATACACACGAATTTGATAGTTGCAAATTGTAAAGAACTAGATAAAAAAAAAGATTGGTACATAAATGTTTTGCACTTAAAATGTAAATCTGTATTAAATTTGGAGCCAAATCTGCCAAGAAAATAACCGGCTGTGGAAAAGTACTTTCGTATTACATATAAATGAAATAACTCAAAAACGTAATGAAATAAATGAAGTTAGGTTTGTGATGTTGTGACTTTACAGTTATGCTAATAATTATGAGTCAAATTCGGAGTCAATAATAATTCTGAGTCAAATTTTGGTTTCAATCAATTCTGAGTCAAATTTTGGTTTCAATCAATTCTGAGTCAAATTTTGGTTTCAATCAATTCTGAGTCAAATTTTGGTTTCAATCAATTCTGAGTCAAGTTTTGGTTTCAATCAATTCTGAGTCAAGTTTTGGTTTCAATCAATTCTGAGTCAAGTTTTGGTTTATAAAGGAAAAAAAAATATTTCGCTTTATAAAATACATATTTCGCTTTCTGGTACTCGTATATTAACAACTTACCTGCAATTAATCGGAAAAAGAGAAAAAAAAATCACTTGTCATCTTCCATTACAGTCATTCACCAATGACATGCGGTTGATCTCCAAACACCGATTTTCTCTATTATACTATGAAGTAGTCAATACCCATTTAAGTTACTCTGAAAATAAAAATCTGAACACTGTTAGTATTGGTGGTCTTCCACAAGTCACACAATTTTATTGGAATGAAGAGGATAATAGATTTATTAAACTGCACGTGAAAATGTTTCGGGGGGACAATTCCCAATAATATGTTATTCTAATCTCCTATAAATCTTCTGACTATAAACTGGCGAAGAAGAAAGCAAAACCTCAAAGGTTTCGGAAGTCCGCTAGTGTGAGGACTAACCTTCTACTGACTTCTGTGCGGAGTGACGCTTTTTTCTTCCATAATGTTACGAAATCTGAGAACGCATTTTGCATGTCTTTCTTTTCATCGAATGGACCTAAAATGTGGTTCAGATCAAAAATGTTAGAATGACCTTGCATTTTTGAATTATTGCATCTGTAATTTTGGTGATAAATCAATTTAACAAATTTCATTTATATAGCTCTGTATTACTGCACACACTTGAATATGGATAGATAGACTATCAAATTTTATTCGATGATTTCAACTAGAATTTTCCTGAGAACTAAATTTTTAAAGCTACCTGTTAAATTTCAGTGTTTTAGTTTAATGAGAATTTGACAACCTACAGACGAATTCGAATTTACAGACAAACATAATTCTGAGAATTCGTGTTTTCAACATATGGATGTATGAAATATAGATATATGTTTACGTGTACAATTGTTTAAGGTTGAATTTTTACAAAAGTTTGAGGTTGAATATTCGACGAATAGAATATTTTCTCTTTTCATTCTTTCTTTTCTCGAGAAATTAAAAACAAATCTTGTTTCTTTATAGCATAATTGGTCAAAACAAAAATCATGAGTCTCAGGAAATTCCATAATCCACAATTTCATCGATGTTTAAAATTAAACTGCATTAAATATCTTAAAAGGGGGAAATTTTAAGCATTCATTAAATATTAAAATACAGTTCAAAATCAATACAAATTAAAATACAGTTAAAATTGTAGTTTATTTATAATATTTTAAACATCGATTCTCAGTTTTAGGATTTTTTCCTCCTTCAGACTTTTTTCAGTTTTAGGATTTTTTCCACCTCCAGACTTTTAATAAAAAAAAATTATTTTATGGATTTAAATGTATTATTAGAAAGGCTTTTTTTCTATTTAAAAAAATATTTAATTGCTTAGAATTATATATCTTAAAAGGCATGTAAAAATATACAAGCAAATTAATTATATTTCTTGTTTATAAGATAACCTTTTTTTGTTGAAATCCAATTAGTATCTTTGGAAGAATTTTTATAAGTTTTCTCCAATTAATTCTAAATTATTAAAAATTATTACTCATAAAATTCATCTTTGTGTATTTACGTTACCCATCTTACTATATATCATTTTTCAATAGAATCTTAAATTATGATTTGTTAAATAAAAAAATTAATGATTTGCAAATAATTACTTAATTAAATCAATTTACTGAAACTTTAATAATGATTTAAAACAATTTTTATTCATATGTCATGCTTTTTTATTCTTCTTGACTTTTTTAACGAAATAAAATTGAATAGAAAGCAAACTTTATAATAACTATGATTAATTAATCATTTATTAAACGAAAGGCATTAAATATAAAGAAATGTTTAATAATGTTTGCTGCTCTCTATTAAGGATTCAATTAATCTAAAAGATGAATATTGAATTACAGCCTAGATACAATTATTTGTAGTTATTTAATTAATGTTTATTAAAAAATGAATCATTTTCTTATTTATTTATTAAATGCGTTCTTCTGAAACGATGGTCATTTAAAAAATGTAAGTTATTTTTGCATTCACAAAGTTTTTCCTGTTGTAAAAAATTACCACGATATGACATTTCATTATTTATTTCTATTTTTCGAGAAATTTTTCTTTTTTTTTAAAAGTTTTTTTACGTGAAGAATTTAATTAAATTTGTGTAAATAAAGTTATTTTTATTGAAATTTACTTGTATTTGAGAAGTAAATTGAACTTTAGAAATGAAGAATTGGTCTTTTTATTTTCGGTCACAAATTAAAAATCCCTTTATTTTTAAAATAATCAGGATTTTTGGTCGTTCGTTTAATTTGAATTGAAGTATTTGGGTTCTTAATTAACAAACTTAAATAAACTTTAAAATTATAGAACTAAGCTTTTTATCTTCATTTACAAACTAGAAATTACTTGAGTTTTAAAATAACCACAATTCTTGGTCTCAAGTTTAATTTGAATCCAATTATTTGAATTATTAATTAATTAATTTAAAATAACAATTGAATTTTTGTTTCAAATTCAAATACTTCAAAGTCTTATGAATACAACTTCTTTTCGGATTTGAAAGCGAAATAAAACAATGACTGTCAAAATTTCGAAAGCTTAGAAAACAATCAATGAAACTTTCTAGAAATTTTCCTAAGAGCTGGAGAACATTTGTGACTATTAAAGAAAGTGTAAATATGTATACTACGGAATAAAATATATTAAATGTAAAATATAATTGCATCATTTCCATTTTCATTAAAATAAAAAAGAATCATACAGAACAATTTTTTAATTAGTGTAATAAAGGTCCATTTTATGAAAAATTAAATTAATAAATATCTGTTTTCAGTGCAGGAACTATTTCATTCACCCATAGTATAGTAGGATCGTTCTTATCTGTCAATAACCAGATTTCTCTGCTATTAGATAAAAAAAATGTTTTCTGATAATTGAAACTACCTTTCTAGAATCTTTTTATTCATGTTTAATGACATCTCTGATCATGTGAAATTTCAATATGCGATCAGTTATGATCAGGCATAACTCGAAACTGTTTTTCTTGCTTTTTCCTTTATCATTCATAAATAAATAATATCGAAAACTAAGCGTATGCAGATCATTATGTAACATGGTTTCACATACTGATTCTAAAGTGAGGCGGGCCGCCGTGGCCTGGGGGTAAGGTCTGGGCTTCGAAACCGGAGGGTTTCAGGTTCGTGACCCGGTTCCACCGAAGAACCGTCGTGAAAGAGGGGTCTGTTGCACGCTAAATCCGTCATTAACAAACGTCCTCCAGCTGTTGCGGTGTGGAGAGGGGGGTCCAGCTCAGATGTCGTCCTCGTCATCTGAACATGGTTCAAAATTACGAGGTCCGTCCCAAAATAGCCCTGGTGTTGCTTCAAACGGGACGTTAATATAACCAAACCAAACCAATCTAAAGCGAGGCAGGTAAAAAACTCAGTCGTGAAATCTTTGCTGTGTCCCTTCTTTGTGCTATCAAATCTTAGTAGGATAAATAATTTGTGAGTAAAAATGTAATAATAAACTTAATTACTGATGCATCGGACTCTGTTTTATACTAATTAAGTTATAACGTTACACTGCCTTTATCTTAAACAGATCGCCACACCTCATAATTCTCATAACAGCCTTTATATGGATTAAAATTTTCTTGCAGCAATTATTTGTATATGGTCTGAAATGTATACCATCCAAATCTGAAGATATTATTCCTTCTACTTCCCACTAAGGTGCCTCAAACGGAGATACTTTAATTTGAGTTTGCGTCAATGAATTAAATGTAGTGCGAAGAATGAATTATTTAGCATACCGTTCTATTTACTGAAAAATAAATAAAGCAAATGAGATTTCAAATTTATAAATAATTATGCTTAAAAATTGTTTCATATATCTCTAAAGTCACATTTCTATTCTCTGTTTTACTTTAGATACGAGTTACTCGTTATTATTTATATATATTGTAACAACTGGCTCACGATTATCAGTTATGAATAATTATGCTTAAAAATTTGTTCATATATCTCTAAAGTCATATTTCTGTTTTGCTTCAAATACAACTCGCTCGTTATTATTTGTATATATTGTAACAACTGGCTCATGAGTTCATAGTTTGAGACACCGAGCTCCATACTAATGAGAACTCTAAGTAAAACATTATTTTTTTTTATAAATGTGTTGAATTAATTTACTCTGAAATAAAACGCAATTACTTATTTAAAGTAATTGTTTATTCTTCAATTATAATCAAACAAAAACCATGGGATTATCTCTTCTTTCTTTGTCTATACAAATGATTTGTGGTATTATAAATTACTTTAGCATTTGAAAATGACATTAATTTTTATTGACACACATTTTTATTTTAATATATTGAAATTTAAATAAATTTAAATAGATTTTATGTTACAGTACAATAGCAATTTTAAAACCATTTATAAAAATTAATAACCAATCTATAAAACTTAAAGTAGAATCTTTTTCTATACACAGCCATATTTGAGCAGAATTTTCTTAATTGACACTTTAACCTTTCTAAAGAAAGGAATTGTTTAATATTTCATATCGTAAAACGAATCTTCAAAAGGGATAAAAGTTATAGTAATTTAAGAATAAAAATGATTCTTACAATCTATAATTGTCCCATGAAGGTTCAGATTCATATCAAAGAAATTAACCTCAACCCATAAAACTAATTACTTTTGTAAAATTTAATACACGTTGAAATCATCTTTTGATC
This sequence comes from Argiope aurantia, assembly GCA_026543865.1. Classification (NCBI taxonomy): domain Eukaryota; kingdom Metazoa; phylum Arthropoda; class Arachnida; order Araneae; family Araneidae; genus Argiope; species Argiope aurantia. The sequence continues at coordinate 126,419 of JAPMOR010112414.1, forward strand.
CTTTAATTTGAAGCGTTTCAATTAAAACTCGAAACTTCTTGAGCAGCTTTTGGAAATTGATCAGTTTGTCCAGGAGGCATTTAATGTGAAGAAATAACTAAAGATTTTTTTGTCAGCATTATTAAAACGTCCAAGCGTTTTTTCTATAAATTTTTATTTGATTTTTAAAAAAATTGTATTCATTATTATTTTTTTATTTACAAAATATTTTGTAAAAAAAAAAAAGATAAACATGGGAAGTATTAATTTAATGCCTCAAAGAGCATTAACAAGTACTTATTATTCTACATATATTTCATGAATTAAATGCTGAAATAATTTAAAATAAAATTTCCTGCGGATATCCTTTTGCTTTTCTACGAGGAAATCAATTTTCCTTATATTTAATTCCATTGCTCATACACTAAATGTGCATCAAATTATCATATTTTTAAATGTAATGACTCTAAATTTTCTGTAAAGTTTTACGCACTTTACTTTTTACTATGCATTAAAAGTAGAAATTAATTAAATTATTTTTTATATTTTCTACCTTTTTTTATGATTACTATATATTTAGAAATCATTTTGGACAATTTACTGCTAGATGGTGGCACTCGCTTTGAATTCTAATTAAATTGAATTAACCGATCAGCTAGTCATAAAAACCAGTTTGTAATAAAAATATGCATTGTCATCGAGAATATTTGAATGTATATAAAAATTTCAAACTTCTAGGTATTTAGGAAGAGAGTGGTAAATCGATTTTAAAATTCAGCTTAGTTTAACCTGACTTATCAAAAATCATAAAGTTTTACAAAGAAAATAATTACATTCTTATTTTGTTTGTTTCATGAAATAACTGTATTTATAGCGACACTTTATTTCCAGTAATCATTTACAAAGTTTTTAATTTCTCTGAGTTTGAGAAATACAATTCATTACTCATCTATACTTTAAATAGTAAGCTAAAAAAATATTTTTTAATTACTTTCTAATTTTATTCATTACATTTTTTAAATAACAATATATTTTTAAATATGTTCTGAAAACTTTCTAATTTTTCATATCTGTGTTTCATCTGATGTCACACTATTAAAATTTTTTCTTTGTCTTTTAAGTTTGATTTTTATTAAATTACAAACCATATAAATCGTATGGTATTTAGCCTCTTAATTATTATTTCTCATACTTATAAACTAAAATTAAAACGTTCAAAGAAGCTTTAAGTCATTGCAATAACAGCACATAATCCACAAAAGCCAAGTATTTCATGGATTATTAATTAAATCAGTAATATCCAATTAAATAGATAGCAATAAAGTAAACAGTTAGAGTTTAATTTACCCATAATACGCATTTGATTCCATATTACTAGTTCAAGAATAATGACATCTCATCATAATATTTTAAAATGGTAAAATTTTCTAAGATGTTGGTCGAATTCTTTGATTAAGATTGGATGATCAGATATTAAATTTCTCTGAATAGTCTATAAATTGATCAGTTCTTAAGTTTATAAATGATTAATATACATAGCAGTCACAGATAGCACTTATCTGGAAAGTAGGATTATAAAACTGTCTATTGGATGATTAGAGAGTACAAAGATTAGTTCTAAATGGAGAGTGAAATTCCATTTCGCATGCAGATGAAAGAAAGGTTTTCTCAGAATATCTTCACTGAATTAAGATGTTTCATAACATTTTAAACCATTTTAACATTTTTAACCAAAACTGTTTTTATTATCAAACTTTCATAACTATGTGTAAAAAATATTGCTCCTTAAGCATTTTTGTATCTTAAAAATTTTTATATACAAATAAATAATAAAGGTATGAACGGAGGTATTAAGTATACTTCTTGTAAAATGTTTTTTAAGCTTTTATTGTTATTTTAATACTAGGAAAAGCAAATAATCGTTTTAGCCAAATATTGTTTAAACAGCAATAACTATAAAAACGAAAATGAATACCTTCTTTTATTGAATTGTGGAGCTAAAAAAAATAGAACGGAAATTTAATATCAACGCCTTTTATATATTTACACGCTTTATGCATCCTTCGAACACCATTCAGAACTTTTGAAGTGAGAAAATAAAGCATTTTTTAAAGCACTCCTTTTCCTTTCTGTTAAAAGATGTGAAAAAAATGATGGGTTCCATATTTTATGGAAATTCGAAAAGTAGGCATGAAACGCTAGATTGACTTTTGCAAGCTTTTCTTATGTAGGTAAAAAAAAAAAAAAGATAGGGAAACTTCTATGTTAGCTTCTGTTCCTTCTTCTCCTCCCCCTCCCCCCCGAAAGAAAGAGAGAAGGGAAAAAATCTTCAAATAAATAGAAGAAAACTTTTTTCAAGTAAGTTTCTCAGCTGCCGATTTTTTGGAAATGACAAGTGGAAAAGAAGGGGGAAAATATTGCCATTCATTATTGTTTCTTTTCTTTTTCTTTTCCAGAAACATTGATTCCTTCTTCTGAAGTGGTTTTCTGTGAGGGAAAGTTTTCCCTTTTAGAGCTGAATTTAAAAATAACAACAGATCGAAACATTCCGCATTTACTTTTAAAAGACAGAAGCTTTCGCTTTTCTTTATTTTTTTGATGAAAAAGAAGGAAAATGGAATGTTTTCTTTGATTGTTTTACGAGAAACATTTGTTCTATCAAGTTATTTCGAATGAAATTTTCAACAAGTAAGGTGATAGAAGAAATAAACGGTTAGTTTTGATTTTTCAGTTTTAAAATTTTCAAAAATAATTTACATCAACAGTTTGTGTAAACATGTTCAAAAGGAATTTCTGATTAAAAGATATGTTTTTAAGTCTTTTAAAATTTAGATTAAATTCAAGTGTTCATTGCTACCGAAAAAGAATATCGCATTTAAAATTAAGATGATAATTTCATTACATTAGAATATAATTTTATAAAGAATGTTAATTAAATAATTGTTATTAATAATTGTATTTTAAATAAGCAGAATATAAAATATAGAAAATTTGTAATTGGTTAAGACCAGAATTAGCTCATCTAAATTGTCAACAGATATTCTTTGTAAATTTATTACGCATATACTTAAGAATTTAAACAAATTATGAATGATATAAAGTAGTCTATTCAAAAGTTCTAAAGAAGTATGTATTCTGAAATTCTTTAAAAAAATTTCAATCTTCAGATATCATTATTTGGCCATATGTTGAAATCAATGTCGACATTTTGAAATTTTCTGTTTTAATATATTAGAAACATATATCTAAACTTTTCTACTAATTTCTTAATTTTTTTTTCAAAATTAAGAATTTAATTTTATTTAACATATAGCTTAATCTTTAAAATTTAGCATTTTTTTAAATTTTTTTTTACTGGCATTTGAATTGAAATTAATTTGAGTGGTAATAGGCTGTAAAAATATAACAATGACAATTCAAACCATAGGGAGAAGGGTTTTTTAATCCTTTAAAGGGCCATTTTTTTCTAGTCATATTATGTAAAAATATTTTTAGGCTTGAAATTAGAATAAGAAAAAGGATTAATCTAGCTTATTAAATAAATTTAATTTTATTAATTAATTAATTTGGTTAATTAATAATTAAGTAACAAATAAAGTCACGTCATTTTTTGTGAGATAAAGAACTGAAGCATCTAAGTTTCTGTCTTTCTAAAAAAATTTGTCAGAGCGTATGCCAACCTACAAAATTTCATACAAAGATTGATAAATTTGGTGGGAAGCATACTTCCCACGGCCCTAGAAAGGGTTAAAATATTTTTGATCTCATCAACGAACAAAGTCAGAATATCCTGGACTAGATTTTAAAATGCAAATGTACCCTCCTGGAAATAGAGATATATTAGAATATTTAATTCTTCAAAGGAATGAAATATCCTTAAAAATCAACTAAGAAAAGTGCAATTTCGCAGTTTCAGTCGAAACCATGTGATTTTCCTTTTAGCAAACTGATAGCTTTAATGAACCAACTGGAACACGAATTTGCACTGTTAGTTAGATATATTCATTGTATGCAACTACCAAATGTCAAATGCGTTCCATCGCAATTTCATGTTTCTGATAGTTAATGGTAACTAGTATCATCAGTACTAGTTATCCATTAGAGCCTTCATATGACTTCTCTCCGAGAAAACTATTCTAATATTTCATTGTAGGGTTATAATTGTTCACGAAGGTTTTAATAGCACAATAAGAATCACTTCTGAGGATTTGATAAGAAATGCATATTAAACGTTTGCTTTGAATATATCATAGGACTTTTAGAATGTATACGAATTGAGGTAGTTGATTCTGGAATGTAAACGAAGATTTAATTGCTGTTAGCGAAATTCACAAAGGAACATAAATTATATCAACAAGTTAATGACTGACTTCGATTTAAATATACTTAATTCTTTATTATAAGAGCATCTGGTGATAAAGAAATAAAAAATGTTCTTATTACTTTGGTCAGAACATGAATATATGGTATGATGAAATATTTAGCCTTCTGCTGTTTTATCAGAATCAAGTTTTTCATTTTGTAAGACTGATTGTTTGTTATTATCGATTATCAGACTATTTTACCATTTATCTTATGATTACATTCTTTTATCATCATATAAAATAAAATAAACCTATGTTTCTGAGGTCTTTATTTTTGGCAATCTCTGCTTTAATAGTTATTTATCTTTGAATTAGAATAATTAGCTAAAAAAAACAACATTACCACTATGGAAAAAACTATAACGATTTAAATTTGTTGCTGAGTATTATTTTATAAATCATGATTTCATATTTTATGACATCATTGCTTTCACGATTCATTACACTCATTTATGTTTGAAATGATTCATCTTTAATAAATGAAAAAATATGTTTTCCTTTATAATTAAAAAATTATAATGCTTTTAATCAGTTTTTACTTTCTCTTAAACACAGTACGATAAAAGAATACATTCTCTTTGTATATTCTTTTTGCATATTCTACATAAAAGTATAGAATTTTATTACAAGTTTTTTTATTCTTCAAAAATTTCGAACACAAGATTTTGGTGAATCATCAGATGTTTTACCCTTTCGACACTGAAAAGGTCATATTTTAAATTGAGTCTGTCTCTCTATAAACACGTTAACTCAAAAATGTTTTGATCTAGACGGGTGAAATTTGGTGTATTATCTTTTCGATTTATATTTGCTGATTTTGAACGAAACAAATTTTGATCAGAATTATCATTCGGGGTATCTAAATACTACAAATACAAGTGAAGAGTGTCTAGATCTAGATGGATGAAATTTGATACATAGATATTTCATTTAAAGAGTAGATTTGTTTCAAATCCTGAATCAAATCTGTCAATGGTTGACTGTTTACTGCTCTGTGCTTTCACAAGCAGGTCTATGTAAAACCCAAAAACGCAGTGAATTAAATAAATATTTTATGATGTGTGACTTTTTTTATCTACAGTTTTAGTTCTTTGTCAAATCTTGATTTCCATCGGTAGGAAAAGAAGTGCCCAAAATGTATACTGGATTTTCTGGCACTTGTTCATTAATTGCATCCTATCGATTTATATCCCAATTATTCGCATTTAAAAATTCGTAATGAGAGAATATGCTAGACAATTTTGGGGGACACCTGCTGATTTTATAAATTTCAAGCAAGATAAATTTAAACAAGTGTACTATCTTTGATAAAACTTCCATTACTGTATAGTAAGCTGCCATCATTTTATAGTCTAATGTACTATATTTCTTGAAAACTAAATACAGTAAGCGTTTCTTATAAGCTTCTCATTTATACATTGCTTCATCAGTCCCGATCCTTTCGTACTCATTGCAATGAAAAAAGTACTTCGTTAATAACAACTCAAAACTTCAGTCACACGTCGTTTTCCCCTTTTTTCAAAATTCTGAAACTCTCTACCTCAACCATTATTTTTCTATTTATATTAAGAGAATAACCGATGTTATGACTTTAGAATAATTTACAGTCAGTGAATTGATATGAGAAATTGTGCTTTCGTTATTTTAGTAACGGCTAAGATGAATGTGATTATGCTATTCCAAATTCTATTTAACACCCAAAAGATTTTCGAATTTTTGTATTTCTTTGCCAAATTACAAACGGGGAAAGAATTATTCAGTGAATTTGATTCGATTCTTACTCATGCAGTACTTAAAACAACATGCACATTAGAGGATGAATAAAGATGGTTTTAATAAAACACTTTACTATGGACAGATAATCGATATAAAATAATAAATGTATAATTCGTATTCAGAATATACAATTTTTATGATTACGATTTTTCTGCTTTTTATAATAAATGTTAAATTTTAAAATTTAGTTATTTTCAATATTATTACAAATCTGTAATGTTGTTTTCCAGCACCGTTAGTTTAATCACTGGAAAGATCGTTTTGCTATCAACTCTGTTGGATGCTGATAGGAGGGCGAATTAGTGATCCCAGAGCTTGGCGACAATTTGACGACTTCGCGACAAATTTGGTGACTTAAGCGACAAAATAGATAATACTTGAATCAACGAGAATTTTGGCGATGGAGTTGATAGTTACGGAGATGTGCTTGACTCTTCGAGAAAATCTGCTGTTTATCGGGAACTATAAAAGGCCGTGTGACAGAGCTGGAGGCAGTATTTTGAGTTCATCTCTGGTCAATTGTTGAATTAGCTCTCTCCTTGAGGGATTCTAGCAGCTCATCATTCTTGTGCTATTGTGTACTGCTGTTTGCGAGATGTGCTGTTGTATATTGTTTGAGTGCGTCTCGGCTGTGAATTTCTCTGCGTATCAGTGACCTAGTGTTAATAAAGTCATCATTTGTTACCGAGACCTGTTGACTGTGCTTCTCCATGCATTCACTACAAGGGAACGCTTTAACTTTATGGACTTATACAAGAAAGTTCTTTAATAATATTATGTGAAAATATTCTATAATAGTCGCCGGTTTTTAAAATGACCCATCAGCTATACTAATCAAAATAGCAGGGAGTAGAACTTTAGCATAAATACATGGAAAAATACAGTTTCTAGTGATCGACTTTTGTAGAGCGGACAGGAAAACCCTAGGCTGACGGAAAGGAGGAAAATTCCAAGAAACCCTCAATTATTTCATCCATTGGGTCCACCCTCTTCTACATTTATTCTGCATTCTATTCACAAAGCTATCACTTGTCATTAAAATAAGGCCATTAAAGATCATATACATAGGACTGAGTTCTCCGCAAAACACTTTAAAGCTAAATAAAAAAAAGTTACTATCGATTCGTTTTTTAAAGAAAATATAAATATGCACCAATTTTTTTTCTATTATGTTCAATGTATATATTTTCTGTTTCTAATTAAAACTTACAAAGAAGAAGCTAAATAATATTCAGTGCTCCATTTGTTCTTTTTTCTTTATATACTCAAACGTTTGTATTTTAAAATCATTTTAGATGCATTGATCACTTTTGTTTGGGCGTAAAGTGATTACTTCAAAGAGCACTTGCCATATAAACGTTAATACTTTTACATGAAATTGCATTGGTAATTAGTTTTAAATATTTTCGATTGCATTTTAATTTTAATTAATGTTAATAATTTATTACTTTTTAATAATCAGCATAGTTTATTAAAATTTCGATTAAAGATCCTTTTATTTATAGGTTGTTTAATATTAGCCCCTTGAAAGATGTATAAACTGTGCTTTAACGTTCGTATTTCTATTGATAATACAACGCCGTAGTTGCTCTGCAGCAATTTCTAGAATGTGCGGTTGAATCTCTCCATGAGCCGATTAACGATTGATTGCATGTAAAGTGGATAAGTAGACACTCAAAAGCCCTCATGCTGAGGATGACCTGGAATGTCTCAAATACCCTTATTGGGTGCAGTTACTGATCAAAATTTCACTATTAATTCTCAACAGCCCTTATAACAAAAGAGCATACTGGTTCGAGCGATTGAATCTTATATTTTAATATTTAAGAAGTGCGCCGAAAATATTTTAAATATCTTTTTGATTCAGGAATTTATCAGAAGAAACAGGAAACAATTTGAAAAGAGAATTTTCATTTCCGATCGCTTGATTTGTATCAATTACTGCCTTATGCTAGCGATTGTTCTGAAAGGAATTTTACTTTTGCTTAAATATATTCAAATTTCTTATAAATAATGTTCTTTGATGATTGTGAATACGCCAACAAAGTATTTTTATTCTTGGAGTTTTAACAGACAGGAATCCATGTTTTTTTTTCATTGAGGAGGAATACTTTCTATTTATTACCACATTAACCATGCTAACGGATTTGAGTACCATGAAATCATACCGTCTGTAAGCAGCTTGTTCGGGTGAAATTCTTTAAATTTCATATATTTTGCAAAAATGCCTTTTCATTTTGTGATTTATCAAGTAAACTGCTGAGGTAATTAGCAGATTTTATTTTGTGTTGGTATCATGGGCCATGGGTAGCGCATTTTCCTCGTGATCTGGGCGTCCCGGGTTCGAGTCCTGGTTCGGGCATGGTTGTTCTTTACCCTGTGCTCTATCTGTGAGGTGTGTGACAGAGCTCCCCTGTGAAAAGGGGATGTGCAAGCGAGTGTGTGAGTGTCATCTTCATATCAGCTAGTAGTCAGACTTCTGCCTTCGGGTACTCAGGGGCCTTTACCCTCAGAATTTACTGCGCGAACTCGAATTAAAATCGCTGACTGCGTCAGCGGGCTTGTCTTTTACACGAGCCATAAGTAAACAACAACGACATTTATTTTGCTTCATTTCCATATTTGAAAAAAAATTCAATCAAAAATAAAACGGCGAGATTGTTTTTCAAAGATAAATTTAAAAAATTGAGTAAAATATATATATATATATATTTTGAAATTTAGGAACGCAATGCATGAGAATTATTTTGTTCAAAGTAAAATAGATTTTTATTGTATGTTGTAAAAATGGGAATGTTTAGAAATATTTTGAGATCTATCTCGAAAAAGACCAAAAGACCGTTCACTAATCACAATTCCGATTATCTACCCTTATTCCCCCCCCTAAAAAACTTTAAAGGAAGTACATTTTGTCAGTCTTTAAAGTATAACCATGTTTGGCATTTCTGAGTCACACAGCCTTCAAAGAACCAAAGCATCCAGCCAACCATTTTATTAATAAATCAGTTAGGATAACAGAATACTGATAAATTAATTTAATTTACCGAATTACTAAAAGAAAATAAAATTTTGAATCATTTCTCATTTATTATTAAATTATACACATAAATTGAAGAAATTGCTGAAAATATATGTCAGAGTAATTTTTCTAACATTTATTTAAATAACTAAATCAATTTATGAATTCACTTGCATTTCAGTAGCAAATATATACAGAAATCATTTTTAACAACAAAAAAAAATGGCAAAAAAAATGTTTTCAGTAATGTGTCTAGATGGCTTTATCGATAATGTTATAGAGAAGGTATGAAAATTATTTTTGTTTTATGTAGAGCCAAATGCAAAATAAATGGTGTTGGCAGAATGCCAGCTGTATATTCTACTAAATAAATGCTGCATTTCCGATATTTACTCCCCCCCCCAATCTATACGTAGCTGATTATAGAACGTGTTTCTGTATCGAAAAAATTATTTTGTCTAACTACTTGCATGTTTAATGGCTGATAAAATAACTGAGGTAAATGCTTGGTAAATTAACTTAAATGGTTTTAGATTTGTTGATGAAAATTACAAAGCATCAGCAAATATTCAAACCTAACTTAAATATTAGAATATATTTGTTAGTGGCCTTTTTATGCAAATATCATTGTCAAAAAATGATCACATTATCATTTAAATATTTGGAATGGATATTTATTTATTGTCTAAACAATTAAATATTTGCTTAAGCTTCGATTTAACTTTTAGCTTGCTGATTTGATATTCGTTTTTTATATATTCGTTTTTTATTCTTTAAGATTGGTTTGATATTGCTATGAATTGACGCTTGTGATCGTTTTGGCTGTGAGAATTTTCGAATATATTAGCAGGTGATATAGCTTAAAGTGTTAAGATAAATTTCTTAAATTATAATTTAAAATCAAGAAGGAACTGAACAACTATTATTAATTTTCTGATGTAGCATCATTATGAAAGTTAAATCCTTCAATCTTACGGATTAATTACATTATTTAATGAGATTGTTATAATTTAAGATTCAATTTATATCAACATAATAATAAATACTTGGGCGATGAATCACTGCATTATTTTTCTTATTACGAACATATCTTTAATATCCCGAAATTGTTATAGGGCATATAACTGCTTTAAAACTATAATGGATATTCTATTACAAATAAAATATTCTACCATTGGATTTTATAAAAAAATGTTATTAAAAAGAAAGAAAAATGGTTTTAATGCCTTATTTAAGAATATTCAATAATAGGTAATGAATGAGAATTTGTGTATGTTGACACTCAGAAAACCCTTTCTATTTTTAATTATGTAAAAAAATGCTTATACTATATAGATATAGTTTTTTTAACCCTGAAAAATTAGAGTTTGGACTATCATTAAAATTTCTGACTTCAGTTTCTAAATTTTATCAGTAGAATCAATCTTTTAGAATAAAAGAAAATGTTTTTAAAGATGCAAAAAAAAAAAAAAATCTTTTCATGTTATATATTTTTAATGACTAGTTAGAATATGATGGCAAAGTCATAGATTCAGACCATTAGATTTACTTATGAACTATAAGATTGACGAGGCCTGCCTGAATTCAGTAAAAGATCCCATGGTTTCTATTTCAGCCTACAGTATTTTGATTACGGTCCCCCAAAATTAAAGCAATATTTAAAATTTACCACCACTCCTACAGTAAAGTGTTGGCATCCCTATTAAAAATCCTTTCTACAACTGGAGTTAGTAAAAATGGAGCTTTACACGGTAGAACAATGTGTTTTCCTTGTTGAACAATATTTCAAAAATAATGAAAGTCTGGTGGCAAGTTCGAAAATTTGAAAATTGATCCTCTAGATTTGTTATTTAACACCAATGGATTTCTGTTTATGGGGTTAATTGAAATCAAATGTCTATGCTCACAAGCATTGAAGGAGGAAATACAAAGCTACATCAACGAAATTCAGTCACATTTATGCAAAATAGTCATGGGAAAATTTCGACAAAAGAGTGCGTATGTGCCAGCAAAGTCGTGGAATTCACTTGTCTTATGTGTTATTCCATATATGACCCTATATTGGGGACTTCACGATTCAATAAAGATATAAGACTTTAAAGAGAAACTGTTTTTTATTTAATTCAAATATTGCGTTAATACTTTGCATTATAATTATATAACGCATTATAATGTAACTATCAACTGTCAAATGTTTTTAATGGGGTTCGCAACACTTTATTCCTTGAATGGTGGCAAATTCAAATACTGCGTTAATTTTGGGACACTTTTTATATGTCATGTAACTTACTTAAATAAAATATATATAATATAAATGTAAGCATTTACATGAATTAGAAGTAAATCTTAATGATGCATAAAGCAAAACAATGATTCTTTTCGTTTATTTTTAGACTTGTTAAAGTCCTCCACCAGCATTAAATTCCTCGTTTTCAAACAAAACAAAACAAAATTGTAATCTGACATAAACCTATCTGTTTAATTTTGTTACTAAGGATCATTTGAAGTATCTTTTGCACATGCGCTTACCATTCATCCCTAACTTAATAATCTTCCCAAGGTGGATAATAACTAGGGACTCTATGAAGATGTGGGGAGGAGAGAATAGAGGATAGGTACTAGCAATTAAACCGCCAATTAACGTGAACCGTCTTTTCATGGCTTGGTTGTTTCTACGGTTTGAGAGTAAAACATTATTGGAATTTTCCAATTATTTTGCAGCATCAAGCCTGTTAACTTACCCCAAAAACAATTATTTGTTCTATAATGTTACTAGGTGTTAAATATTTAT
>JAPMOR010112414.1:152589-213052 GCA_026543865.1 Argiope aurantia
ACACACACACACACACACACACACACACACACACACACACACACACATTGAGCTTTATTATAAGTATATAGATTAAAAGAAGCAGGGGATATATTTTTGACGTTATTTGTCCGAGTTTGAACAAATCAACTTATAAACTTCCGAACTGAAAGATTTTTGCTTTATACCTTTTTTTTTAGCCGAAAATAAAAACTTTCCAATTTTAAAACCACTTTTTATTTTTAATTGATATATTTTTTTGCATAACTTTTTAAAAAATATTTTACATAAAAATTTGTAAATATTAGATTTTATACATTTTTCAGCAATTCATTTTAAACATAGCCACAAATCTTGAGAAAATTCAATTTTCCAAATTCGTGATGTTTTAATCTGAAAAACACAGAATAAAAAAATGTTTAATTTCTACCAATAAAAAAGGGGGAAATGAGTGTGCTGTCAAAACTTTTTGACATATTGCTTTCAAATTTGGAACAATATTTTGGAGGATAAAATTAGGCATCTTAGAGTTTCTTTTTGAAATTTGATTACGATTTTAACTAAAAATTAAGCGAGTTTTAATTAAAAATTTAAAATCATTCAATAAAACACTAGCAAGATGGATTTTTTTTATTAGCGCAATTTTTCAAAAATATTATTATTTGACTTGTTTGCTCATGCATGCAATAAATGTTTAAAAATATTTTATTTGCATATTTCTTACTGTACATCCTTGTAAATTGACAAGGTTTTGCATTATTTTTACCAAGTAAATAGTAAATACTTTATATGAAATTATCGTGTTTAATTATGGTAAAATTTGTGTTCTCTATAGCCTAAGAGAACACTCTCCACATTTTAAGAACTGGTGAAGTTTAATTTGAACAATTATTTATAGACAATTTTTCAATACTTTAAAATTGGCATTCGTATGCGGAAATACTAAAAAATACAGGAAAGAAAAATCAGATTTTGAGCTGATCTGTATATTCGATGTAAATAAATGTCATGTTCAAGTGGAATTTTCTAATTATTTCCTTCTGAATTCTAAATGTGATAAAAATTAACTTTAAACCTATATTTTTTTATTTCAATAAGTAAAAATTAATATTTAAAAAAATAATAATTAATTAATAGAATAATTTTAATCAAATTTTATTTCAAATTGGAGGCAAAATTTGATAAGTAATTTAAATATTAAAAAGCAGAAAATAATTACCAATAAAGCAATGATTTTTGTGAAATAATAAATTTTCAATAATGCGACAACACCAGAATTTTTTAAAATCTGAAAATGGAAACACAAATATTAAAAGCGAGGGACATGAAAAATAATAAAAATATAAAAAATTGTCATTTTAAGAAAAAATTTGAGACTTTAATAGTTTAAAAATATTATAAATATGGTTAGAATTCATATTCACTTATATATTTCTATCAGCATTTCGTGGTTTAATGAATTTTTTTTTTCATTTAGGATAATTATGACTAAAAATATTTTTTCTAAGTTTTTAGAAACTTTTTTGAATAAAAAAAAATGTTTTCAGATTTTCTGAAGTTCTAATTCAATTGAGACGAAAAATGATATTTTGACTTTAAAAAAAACAGTAGGTATTAATAAAATCCAAGATATCTTTGAAGTTTTTTTTTTTACAATTTCAACTAATTACTTATATTTCTACAATAGTCTGTTGCCTTGAACATTCAATAAAATCTTGGAACTTGTTTCTTATTATATTAACGATTCTTATTATATAAAACGATATTAAGCCCAAAACTTTTCAAAGGAGGTTACATACACAGGCTGTTGCATGATAGTAATTGTAAGAAACGCTTTTAAAAGTTTAGTATTTATATAATTCCAGAGAAGGGATAAATATTGATCTCTTGTGAGCTTCTTAAAGTTATAGAGGACTCTTTGAAGAAAATCCGATTAGTCGCTCACAGAAACTTTCCTCTTTTACTTTTAAGCTCCGAAAGGAATTGATCTTCTGTGCTTCCACTACATATTTATTATTCTACTCGCTTTTGCGTTTGGGTCCGATTTTAGTCAAAGGAGTCCTTAAGATCCCAAAGAGTCTTCTACAGATAGTTGCATGTCTCTGGAAACTTGAGTAAAGTTTAGAAACGTTGGTGTAAAATTGTTAAGAATACATGGTTACCAAAGTTGTAAACCAGTTTTGGAATTTTTCTTTACTGAACGTCTGTAAGCAATGATGTTTGGTAAAGAAAAATTCTTATACAAAATGTTTTCTTATACCGTCAAATAAACTTTAAAGCAAAGATGTCAGAGGATGAGATATAGAGAAATAAGTAATTTTTAGAAGAAATCATGATGCCGCAAATATAAAGAAAGGCAGACACATGAAACTATTTTCAATGGCCTATTTCGTAAGATAAAATAATCCATTACGGGAAAATCCTTAGATATATACTTTTAAAAATTATATATCAAAAGCAACTTCGAACCAAAAATATTCAGATAGTGAAAAAATAGTAATGCCAATTGCCATTTATTGTTTGACAATGGATTCTATAATGCTCCGAGCTTTTGCGCATGCATTAGGATGGGTTTAATTCGTCAAAACAGAGGTGGGAATTAAGATGAAAGGAGGAGATGCTTACATCTATCTATACTTATATAAAGCTCAATGTGTGTGTGTGTGTGTGTGTGTGTGTGTTGGCACTCTACAGGCTAGACCGTTTGACCTACAGCTACCAAATTTGATTCATGTATACCTTGGAGGTCGGGAATGTGCCCCTGGGGTCACGTTTTCTGAATTTTTAAATAGAATTTTATTAATTAAAAACTAACTTTCCCACCAAAAAATCTTTTTATTTCCATCACCGCCAAATGAGTAAGGCTTCAGTGTTTTTCCCCACGCTAATGAGGCTAGTCTTAAGATTTTTCGGCCGATTATTCCAAAGGATTCTGTATTTTCTTAATGATTGATTCATTTAAAATTAAACGTTGCTAATTAATCGATCTTTCAGATTCATTCTGAAGTACTTTTGAATTAAAATAAAACAGAATAAAGTAAATTTGAAATTTCTAATCTGCATAGCATTACCCCGTGTGGCGTAGAAAAATTCACGCACGCGCATTGTGTTCTGATTGTTGACAACTATCAGCTGATGCGGAGTTGATTTAAATTATTTTTAGGTTAGTTGTATGCTTTTGTGATTAAATTGTATTTATGTTAGTTATATACTTTTTGTTCATGCTTCTAGTTTTAAGTACATCGTTTTTTAAGTAGTTTTTTTAACTTTTTTTCAACCGATTATTTTAAACGATTCGTTTTATTTTCTTAGTGTTTGATGCATTTAAAATTAAACATTGTTAATTAATCGATGTGGTCATGATGAATCTGAGAAAATTTTGTTGACAAATTCTTGAGGTATTACTTAAATTAAGAAAGATATTCTTTAGTGTCCATAAAGTTTAAACGCTCAGTAACTCTGTTTTCAGTAATCATATTAAAAAAATGCTTCGTTTCATTAAAAATATTATTATATTAATTGCAGATTTATCCTTTCACTTTAATTTAAGGCATAAATTCTACTGGAGCTAACAGAAAATTAGAGAGATACATATTACATTATGACTGAAGGTTTTTATAATATTTTGAGTGAATTATATGACTATCAAAATTTGAAGTTTTAAAATATTTTGATGAAGAAGCTATTAAAGTAAAAATTGCATAAAATATTTAATTATTAAAATTTTAGTGAGCATTAAGATTGGCGAGCCTGTTGGTCGCCAAAGGCGGCTAGTTTATCAATAAAGGAAACTTGGATAATAAATAATAATAATAAAATAAATGAAGTTTGAATTAAAATAAAAAAATGCTATCAAAAACGATACTCGCATACACTTGAAAAAAAAAATCGGACGAAAAAGTTTCTGATAGGCCGTAAATCAAGGTCAAAGAATGCCGAAGAATTCCAGAATTGTGCTCATCCTTTCGGATCTCACTCCTTAACGAGAAACAATCGTCGGAAATTAGTAGTCTCAGGATACTGAAACGAACAGTAACCTGACCAGTACGGAGCAACGGACAAATATCTGAGGTACGACATGTTCACTGAATCAACACACTCTGTCCATGAAATCAGCCTGCGCTAGCCTTACTATCCGAGTTGAAAACTTTGATATTTACCACGTGTTGACATGGGAGAAAAATTCGGTAGGTACGACATTTATAATTTTCTGTATCACAAAAACACAAATGTATGATTAAAAACAGCCGAAGCGTGTATGTGATTAAATGGCAAGTGCTTTGAATTCTTACCTTTAGTATTTGAGAAGTTGCCGATGCTGCTTGGTATTTGACATTGCTGCATGTGTCAAAGCTACGCATGATTAATAATGATTATATTTGAGCAAATTTATTTTGCTATTTTAAATTAATATTTAATTAATTTTGTTTTTCATTTTTTACCTGATATACTCTTTCGATTTAGATAAATACTTTTCTATAGCAATCATTCTTTATGGATGCAAATGCATATTCTTTTTGGATGTTCGATTTGTCCTTACATTTTGTCCCATTATTTTAATACTCTCATTCTTAAAATCTTCCATGTTCAGATACATTGGAATATGGAACACCCGAGTTTCTCTTTGCAAACATAAGAAAAATCCTCACTCCCAGCAAGTCTCCGATGACAGCCCGAGTTCTTATGAGGTTAATATTAAAGAAAAAAATAAACACACTTAGCTGATGGCTATTAAAGAAAAAAAAAAGATGTTCAGATACCCTTTGAGAATTTACAAAACACTTCTTCATCCATCAAATTCATCTGGACAGGTGTTTCTAACGAATAATACACTACTTTTCAATCAGCTCACAGTACGTTCGTTGAACGGGCGGTTAGAGCCTTTCAGTATTGATGGAGTTAAAACCACCCTTTGTATAATATTTCTAAAGATATTATATTGTTGCAGTATTTTAAGAATCGTTGACTTTGCAATGACTTGTTTACGAAACGTATATAAAGTATTTTAAATGTAGAAAAGTTCTGGATCTGGAAAATATTGACTAATTTTATTTCACTGCGATAAATAAAATGTATTATTTTGTTAGTACGTCGAATATTTTAATTTCTCTTTTACGAGCTATATAGATTTACGAGAAATTCACCGATGACATGTATTAATGAAATTTGATATGTCTTTTATATTAATATTTAGAATAGAATTCGAAACTTTAATATGCTAAATCAAAATGCTTATATACATATATTGTTTTAAAACATACATAAAAAGTTCAGAAAATATTTTATTATGAGCATTGAACTTCACATGTATTCTTATATCGAGACAATTATTTGAATTTTGAAATTTATTTACAAACATGTTTCGCCTATAGATAGAAGACACACATGCTTACTAATTGCTTTCATTTTAAACTGCGTTATCAATACTTTAGAAATACGTAAGATATTATTTGTGTGAGAATTGTGTGCTGGATTGAAAAAAATGTCTAGAGTAAAGAATAATTCGTGTTTGCCAATCCGTAGTTTATTGCAACATAGAAAAAGTATAAAAAAGTTTCAAACATGATTCGTCTAAAGTTTATTATTAAAATTTAAAATATTATGTCAACATCTTAAATTGATCAACCTTTATTTAAAAACATAATTTTGAATGTCGTCAGATAATATCTTGTTGACCAATTCAATTTTTTTTTTTTTTGCATAAGAGAATAACTTTTAACCACATTTACAAAGATTCGGAAATAATGTGAATTATTTCATGAGCCTAATCGAAAAAAAAGAAAGAAAAACACAATAAAAATGTAGTAAAGGTAGGAAAATAATTTTAATGAAATATGGATTGGGAAAATTTAATTGATTAGAAAAGTACACGAATTTAATATATATAAAATAGCATAAATAAGCCTAAATTTGGCGAAGATCATGTTCTTAAAATATAATTAGTTTCCTCTTTGGAAGGTCTTTATAATTCAATTGGTTAGGAAAAATTGCTTCTAAAATCTTACTTGAGTAATTAGTTAATGCTCTTATATGAAAATTCTTCAAAAAATTATTTGAAAAATATTAATTGATAAACATATAAAATGTGAGCGAAATGCTTTAGTAATTTTAGTAAATTTGATGGACTCAGTTTTACATATTTATATAATTTCGTTTAATTTTTAAATAAAAGAAATTTTAATATGAAAATGAAAGAACTTCTAAATTTAAAATGTATATCGGTCGTTAATTTAAACTCAATAAATTTATATTTCATAAGTTCACAATGCTTTGTTACCTTTGTTTTCCATTAAATTAAAAAAATCCATTAATATTGACTCTAGTATCCATTTTTGTAAATTTGTTTTATTATGAACAGAATTTATTTAAGTATTTTCGCTATATATAAAAAGTAACAAGTGAGTTAGATATTAGATATAAGAATATTTTAAATATTCGATAAAGACAAATCATTTTACTGTTTTTAAACAAACTAAATAAAGCACGGCATTTTTTTTTAATTTTGTATATGCGAAACAATAAAATAAAATAAAATAACAAATGATATTTACTCCTTGTGCTCCCAATGTACACTCTGGTACCATTTTACTATAATTATTTATTAAATAAAAAAAGAACCTTCCAATGGCGCTTTATTTACTCTACATTTTTGAATATCTAATATCACATAAGGTAAGTCGAGACACACTGAGTAAATTCTCCACAAGTAGTTTTTTTTTTTATTCAAAGGATAAATGACAAGCTAAACTCCACCTACGGTTTGTTTTGAGCGTTGGGATAGCGTGTATTGTTCGTCGCTCGATCCCGTTTCTATGGCAACAGAATCGAGCGCTTCCATAAATGCGCTGCACCTGGATATTTGGTTTTCCTGGGACACCTTTTTCGTTTGGATGAATAAGTCCACGCATGAGATGATTGGCACTATCGTATCGTATCATATCGAATGGCATCGGTATCATTTTTACCTTTTATGGTAAAGGGATACTGTTGAAAGACGAGGATTGAATTTTGATGAAAAATTTCGATCTTTGGGAAATTCTACTGGGATGGATTTCTGATACGTAAAGCCAGATATTTTCGGAGAGATTTTGCAATTTAAAAGCGCATACGGGGAGACAATAAAATAAGTGTATGATAGTAAAAGTGCAGCTGGGAAAAGTTCGAAGCTAAAGGAAATCTGTTCCTTGGAATTTTCTCATTTGAAATATTTAAATTAAGGATAAAAATTCTTTTATCAAGGAAATGTATATGTAAATGCACGTTTTTTGAAAAGATATTTCCGCATTTCGTTTGAGAATTATGTTCGAAATTTGATATTTAGCTCAGCATGTTATAATACTTCGAAATGAATTCTATATTTTTTATTTATCAATCATTTTCCATTTAAAATAAGCTACAGAATTTCAAAAGAAAATCATTTTAGATTGGAAATTGGAAATATATTTTTGAACTAAAATCGATTTGTGTACGTTTATGTTAATTTCCCTATAGCAATCGTCGTTCTTTTTAAATGCTGCGATTAACTGTAAATATTGCATACTTTTTACGAATTATGACAGTGCAGATTTAAGTTGAAATAAAAGTGTAGTGCAGATTTCACTTTAAATACTGAACTACTTAACTATGCTGATAAATTTATAAAGTTTTGATAAACCATATTATTTTTAAAAGTAACATTTCTTGCAAAATATCAGCAGTAAATTGGACAAACCATTTTTTAAAATTAAATAATAAATTAATATTTTATTGATGTGTCTAATGGCTTAATTTATTAATTTATCTATTAATAGATAAAAAAATGGGCAAAAGTTTAGAGTATGAATGCAAATTCTAGGTTGGTTTGTTAATTTATTTTTTATAGTGAAACGAAGCTTTTCAGAACCACAATTGAATTCGAAAAAATAATTTACATTCGGATTCGTTTTCTTCACAATATTGTTATTTTAAATTTCAAAATAGGATAAGGTTTTGAGATTTGAAAGTACATTTCGAAAAGAATAAAACAGAAAATAGCATAATTGTTTCAAAAATGCTCACCTTAGGATAATTAATTTCTACATTTTTTGAAAAATTTAGATAAAATATGATAAAAATTAATGATGAAAAGTCTTTTAAGGATAAAATTTGTATGCAAATATTTCTTTTAGAAAATTTTTCTCATTTTTTTGGAAAAGTTTTAATCGGAATTCTTTTTTTCTGGTTGAGTAAGCTAATATGATCTGAAAATAAATATAAGATAATTTTTTTTCTTTTGCATATTTGAACCACTTTTCTCTAAGCCAGTTAAAAAGAAAAGCAGCTAAAGGAATAATTCACATTTCTTTCTTGAAATATAGGACAATTTTCAATAGACAGCAAGTCTTTAAATTGATATGTTTCAGAAATGATTGTTTTTCAATTTTTCACAGCTCAAGTAATTAAAAAGCAGTATGTGTAATTTTCCTAAATAATATAAAAATTAAAAAAAATATTTTATATATGTTGTGTTGCCTAAGTTTACATTACAATTGGTGAAATGTATGTTAAAATATTTTAGTGAGAAATGTCCAAAAGTGTCTATCATTGAAATACTGGTGTTAATCATGGATAATTAATCATCATATAATTTGTTCAATAATTGATATTTAAATAAGAGCATTTCACTTGTTGAGTGTTACATAAAATAATGATGAATATTCTAACCAAAAGCCAAAGACAATTTATATGGATGTACTTCTTCATAAAGAAATGGTAATGTTGCTTGACAGAAAAAAAATTATACAAAATTGTATGTTAAACGTAAGTGTGTGGCATATATAGGATGAATCGTGTTTGTATAAAGTAATAAGATAATAATTGAATTGATTTACAACGAAAATTAATTTCAATTACTTGTCACAAATAGCTACTGAAGTTATCAATTTGTAACAAATTACATGACGATTTCAGTTATTGTGAAAACAAAGCATTTATAAAAAAAATTAAAAAATACACAAACATTTTTTTATTTTTTTTTAAGTTTCAGTTTGTTTTTTAGTTAAATCTTCAAAACATTTTATAAAAAAGTGTCGATGAAACTATATTAAGAGATAAAAATAATTATAAAGAGACAAGAATAAACATTATTTTTTTAAATTTATTTAGATGAAAGGAATAAATTTGTGTTCAGTCTTAGATTTTTTTTTATTCTTATAATATTATTAAGGATACTAAAATAAAATGTTGGTGCTGCAGAATGAAGAGAAAGGTGTTTCAATTCCTGGTTTAAATACAAATGCTATCAAGACATTTTTTTAGTTATTCTTAAAATATTTAATTATTGTGTTAGTTAATGATACATATATTTTTCACAAAAACTAGGCAAAAAAGGTAAAAAAAAAAGATGCAATTCATTAAGTGCATTTATGGCTCAAGGCAGGAAAAAGGAGGAAAAGAACTACCTGCTTAAATATCGTTAATGTTAATAAATGAATGAAAGCTCATTAAATCAGAACCAGCTTAATAATTGTAATAAACAGTATTTTAAATAAATACTCAACATATAAATAAAATTTAAAGATATAATTTGCTGAATACATACCTATGATTCACCAATAATGAATATAAATTTTGTAGATAATGACCAAAACAAAGAGAAATTCGATGACACTTCGATCGATCTTGGAAACTGGAATAATCTTAATGATGATAATATCAGTGAATATCATCAATAAATAATTACAGAATAAATAATCGAATAAAATGAAATAATCAAACTCTACTTAAGAGAAATTTCAAAAAAGTCAATAAAAATAAAAAATATATATTTTTATGGCACTGATTATAAAACGACATGAAACCTTGTTAACATTTTTAATGCAAAATAGGAAAGATGATTTTATTTAATAGCTTAATGACAATGTGCGTGCACAAATTAAAGCTTTGGCAAATTTTGTTAAGTACTTTAGCGTTAGCACAGTTAGGATAAAACTAGTCATTACAGCACCGAAATCCCTTAAATTAACTTAATTACTTTTATGTTTACTATCTTCAGAGATTTCCTGAAGCATTTAACGTTTTTGGATCAATTAAGTCTACTTCTAAACTTTATGGAACACTGATTAATTTTATTGCTCCTGCAGGCTTTAGATTTAAACTTGGAAAACCATGTGTTCAGGAGAGAATACTATTCAGATTTTATGACGATTTTAGTTAAGTTCTGTTAAGACAATAAAGCAATGGAAATATATTAAATAGTTTAAGTTGGAGTAGCCTGGATCTCAACCATTTAACACAACAGTTACAACACGACCAATACAGTTAATCTTAGTGAATGCTGCCAGATTTGAAAGAATTGTCGTGCGAATTTAGTCACACACCCACAATCGGATCTGGCCTTGTGAAGACTAATTGCTAGATGCTACTTAAAGAGTGGTAAGATTGTTGACAATTGGATAAACATTCAGTTCTCAGTGAGGGGTATAACCTCTTAAGAAGGCATCAATTAAACATCTTTATTATACGTATCTCCCATTAATTAAATCACATCACATAAATTGTAATTTGTGATGATTTTAGTACCTACCTGTCTACTGATAAAACGCACTTTTTGAGCCGATAATTTTTCCCTCTTTTTCAAGGAGCCCAGCAGTTGGTCTAGAGGCTAGAGCAACTAATCACTAAAAGTGAGTGTTAGTGATTGAATTTTAATGAATTGTCGAAGACATCAATGAAGTGTTTGATCATATTCAAATAATTTTATTCCCACACATTGTTAGATTATTCCTTAAATTATGGCTGTAATTGAATAATAATTAAAACCAATAACAGCTAAATCTAATTGCCGTCGCAAATTCAAAACGATTCCGATTTCGGAAGACAGAACAAAAATGTCAATTCACTGATTTTTAATCAAGTTTCGTTTATTTTAGTCATATTATCGTCCTGCTTTTACGCAACACAACTGCTATTTTGCTTCAGAAATCATATAAAGACAACTTTGAGCAGTAGTCCCTTTTAAAAACAGTCTTTTGCCTGGCATGATATGAAATTTCGGAATATCGATTCCTATAGACTATCCTAATGCAATGAATATGACGTGCATACGATTTCAATTCATATCTTGAATTCTGAGCAAAAAATGAAGTTATTGTAGCGATATGGTGCAACTATTTAACTGGGTTACTTGATATCCTGTATATTGCCTTTTAAGACATTTTTTAGACTTCTAACATTATCTAAATAACAGATGGGAATGATTAAGTCTAACTTTCGCACTAGATTTAACTTTCTGTTTAACGCCAGAATCTTAATTTCACTTATATATCTTTCCTTTGACTGAATGAAGGTTTCGGTGAGACGGAGATCCTTTTTTCTAGCATATTTAATAATATTTTGCATATTGAATTAAATGCAACTGTAAAAGCATTATATGAAGTAGTTTGGAATGTTCCTATGATCGTTTGTTTGCATTTGACTATTGCGGTCCAATCCACAGTTGTATGAATTTCAGATTTAAATATTAAGATTGCAATTCTACCGACGAGACACACACGTAATTGGAATGGAAGCAGTTAACCTAACGTTAAAAATAATTAAATTAGCAACACATTATTTTATGTTATTTTAATCTTTATTTGTTTAATAACTTCATCTATATATTCCCTAATTTGCATTTTGTTTTATGTTTTAGTAAATTATTAAAATTTATTTTATAAAGGATTCTAACTGTATTTTTTATAATTGTTCTTTTGTGACTCTTAAATTAGTTTGATGTAAAAAAAACCGATTCTTAATAAAGAAAAAAAAATATTTTTAAAATTAAGAAAATGACTATTACTTTACAAGAGTTAAGTCGAAATTTCTTGGCCTTCCGTCTGAGTTTTAGACGAATACAATCTATTTCTTCTTGATGCATGCTACTAGTAGTAACAGCCGTCTTTGACAGCCATTGTTTTCACAGTAGCATTTTTGAGTGTCATAACAAAGGGGTGTGGTTCTGTGTCAATGCAGGGTGTTTCGAAAGTCACGAAAAGCAATTAGTGCCTAGTAATTATTTATGGGGAGTAGATTAATGAAAGAGCGATGCAGTAATTGATCGCTTATCAGAGACTGAAAAATCTCGCTTCTCTCGTTGAAGCTAACATTTTCGGAAAGTTGTGGCAGATTAAAGTGACGAAAGACGTTATACAATAACATATAATTGCTATATTAACTAATTTTAACTGTTTTAATATCTTTTAAATTTGTAACTAATTTAATCTATTATAATTACTAAAGGGAAAATGTATAAAATATTTAATATTATTGATGAAACCGATTTCGAAAATGATCTCTTTCTGAATGTATCCTTTATTTTTGCCAGACTTGATAATCAATGTTTCTTCATCAATTCATTTTTCATTTAGATCGCTTAGCATTTTTTTTCATAAGCAATCATTTTTCAATTCTCATAACATTTTTACTATTTTTATTAATTAAAATATTTTTTAAAATATTAAATTTAATCTAATGTTCTAATAAAAAAATCATGTAGCAAAAAAAAAAAGCCCTTTTCAAGCGTTTCATTATTATTTTAGACATTTTACAATTTTATAATAGCAATCATTTATCGGATATTTGACACATTTTTCCGCTAATACAAATGCTATAAAATTTTATTTTATTCTTCATGTTAAGTATTTTCATATTTCAAGTGTCGTGCTTTATAAATAAGGGAAATACAGAATTTATATAAAAATGACTCGAAAGGTTAGGTTTGCTAATGAATAAATTGTTAAAAATATGGAAAGAAACATTTAGATTTAATTTTGAAATATTGGGTTGCATAAATTTTAGTTTTCTAACACTGTATACATTGAATAGTTTACAAGTGAATCGTAGAAGATTAATATTTCCATTACTCTAAATACTGGAATTCCCTGTCTTTGAAAAGTCATGCTATCTTTGGCTTCAATGTTAAATGAAAAAAATTGTAAAAATTTTGTTTTAACTCGATTTTTCCTTTCAATTTAGATTATTTCTTATATAGATTAGAAAGGGGACCTTTAATTGTTCTCATTGGATAATTGTGCTTAATCACTTGAAAAGATTGTCATCCAGGAATTCATTAATTAGAATTAATCAACTGCCAGCGCTGCATATTTCTTAAAAATCGACTAGATGGCAATTTCCTCAGATTTTCTAGATATAGAATAAAAGAAAGAGAATAGAGATAAAATAAGAAGTTTTTTTCTATATTTTTGGTGCGATCACACAAGTGAATTCATTTACTGGTTTAATAACAGTTTTTGCGTTATTTCCTGGCTGTCACTTCGATTATAGATCAATTTTTAATCAGCAATAAATTGGGGACTTTCCCTTGCCTGTCTATTTTCTACGCGACTTAGACAGTTAAGATTAGATGAATTTAATGCATCACCACAAACAATGACTTCAAGATTCAGTTCTATAAGAGAGGCAATATATTGAAGATAACAGTAACTGGAAAAATCTGCAGTCAAGAGTTTTAGTTTCTAAAAAATTATGTATCCACAACATGTTTCCTGGGTTACAAAATTGTTTAGAATTAAATATTACTTCTTTCTTAATTACTTTTTATTGTGATTGTACTAAACTGACTTTGTGTGCAGAATCTCTGGAAGAAACGTTTTCAATATAGCATTAATTATCTTATACTTTTCAGCCATTTGATAAAGAATTTTCTACACCTTGGGAAATATCGTGAAAGAATAAAAAGCCATGAATTAAAATAATATAAAATAGAGAATCATTTACTTCACGAAAACAGATTAATTAAATCAGTAGGAAACAATTTTCAAACTGAAATAAGATTCATCTTGAAAAGCTGTTGAACATGATTTTCACTGAGCTATCTTTATTTACTTATTCTTTTAAGTTTAACTCCTTTTTTAATTCTACGATATTTGTTTATTCTGATTTATTTGGGAAAAGAACTCTTTCTAAACTTCATGTATTCTATTTTTCAAAGGAGAAATTGAATTCTGGACAAAATTTCCATAGGGATTTACAATGGGTTTAAACGACTTTACAGTTGGAAAAACATAGCACATACAAAACAGCAAATGCTTTATAGTTTTAAAAGTGCTTATGCATTGGTGAGTTTGTCTTCGTTATATTAATGTCATAACGGAATTTCATCTGTCATTAGATGACAACACCAGAATGCTACCTCTATATTCAGAATCTAAAAATGCCAGATCCTCATCAAGTTCCTAAAACATTGTAGACTTTTCATGGAATCGAACCGATCACATTCAGCACTCTGCCCTCGAAGACGCTACTATTACGATACTGCAACCCTATAGTATACACGTTTGTGAAATCACGATAATCGGTTGACTGTTTGTAGAGTGAAACTTAGAGTCCAGTATGATTCAAAGAATCTGTTTAATTGAAGATCGATCATATTTGTAAGCTTGTGATAAGCGTAACCTTCCACTTGTGTTGATATAGGTGCTAAAAGAAGGTAAGACATCTGAGGTGTTATTCTTGTCCTACGGGAGGTTCAAAACTATGGCATCCAAATTAAAACAGCCTTCACTAAGATATAAAAAACGTGTCTAACAAATCAAAGAAATATGTTCGTGATAAGGTTTGGCGCATTGAAGAAAGAGTATTGCAGTACATGATGTAGTCCTTTTTGTCGTAGATTTCATGCAGTTTTAAAATTGATGATATTTTAATTAATCAACCAAGAGTTTCTGAATTTGTATGTCAGAAACGTTTAGCTTTATGAGGAGTCATTTTTCTTTTTATCATCATCAATAGTAGTACAACAAATAGTATATACATCATTAATAGTAGTTATACATCATTAATAGTAGTTATACATCATCAATAGTAGTTATACATCATCAATAGTAGTTATACATTATCAATAGTAATTTTACATCATCAATAGTAGTTATACATTATCAGTAGTAATTACACATCACCAATATTAGTTAAACAATATCAATAATATATACATTACCAATAATAAATACACACTACACTATCAGTAGTAAATCCCACTCTATATTGAATAGATATTATAACATTTTGAGACCCCCCGTCCCCAGTCTCAACGTTTGAAATGTTTTCATCAAATAACTTTATTACATTGCTTATATAGCTAAGTAGTTAGAAAATTGTGCAATTATTGTGCAAATATAATTTAAGATATTATTTTTATTTGGTGTGATAAAATCGACTTACTTAAAGTTGATGTTATAATAAAGTCATTAATATTGTGGCGAGAAACCAAAAGGGCTAATAAGCAATTAAACAAACAAAATTAAAAATTTTAAACTCTTAATAAAAATCCATTTATTGATCACTAACTTAACATAAATTAACAGAATTTAATAGTTATTAAAATAACAATCAATATAAATTAATACTTATTTGAAAGAAATATTACGTTTTCTTCAAAAAATATATCTACAATTATATAGATCTTGTAAAAATATATCTACATGTTGTGCTATACTATTTTATCCGAACAACTGTTAAGAATAACTGAAGTATGAGAATTACAGTTAAAATCTACAAGCTTACTGATATGGATGATGCAGTATATTACATATTTCACACACGATTCCTGATATTGATAATAAACTGTGAAATTACAGTTATTAAGATGAAAATCATTTCAACGGAACAAAATATTCGCAGCATCAAAAATTGGATAAGTTCCAAGGTAATAAAAAAGGAAATGAGCACTTCGGTTAACCAAAATAATTCATTTAGGATGGAATTCGTTTTTATTTCACGTTAAGACTTCTCTATGTTGTGCAATGAAGATTTTTTTTTTCTTAACAAACTTATAAATGATTTTTTTCTCCCTCTTATGCCTAGGAAAGCAATATAATTAAAAACTTGCTTTCTTTCCAGAAAGATCTGGATGTTATTAGATTATTATTCTACAACAGTTATTTTTTTAATATAGCGCTATATCATTTTAATGAAACACTGTTTCCAAGAGAAAAAAATAATACACATTTTTCTCTTAAAATATATTAGGAAAATTTTTTGAGTACGCTATTGTAGGGTTTTATTAAATTTACTACTAAAAAAAACTATTTTTCTTTCAAAATATTTAAAATGAAATATACGTGTTTTCAGTTTTACTGACAGGGTTGAATGAAATACAATGTTTAAATTAATATTTTGTTTGCGAGACATACATGTACAAAAATGGCAAAATAAATGTATCAATGAATTCGCATTGCACATACAAGATCATATTCTCTTCGATTTCTTTTGCAGTAATACTATTGGCATTTTAAACATAGTCACTCTATCAGTAATTGGATGCATCAAAATGCTAATTCATATTTAAAAAATCCCTTCAAATACTGTTTATGCTTCCACCAGTGGCATCTTAAAAATAATAAATAGCAATTTAAATGCCTTTAATAACTGAGAGAATTCTACATTTGAATAATGAAATTAAGAGGAATGAAATCAAAACTGATACTAATGAACGGAATAAAATGAAATAGAAGGTATTCAAAAAACCTACTAATGAATAAAATGTAACTCAAATGCATACCAATTAATGGAATGAAACCAAGTGGAAAGCATTAAAAACGACCTAATAATGGATGGAATAGAACCAAGCTGCTTGCCAATGAATGAAATGGAACCATGTGGAAGGCATTCAGAAAGTTCACTAATGAATAAAATCAATCTAAAAAGTCTTCCATTTAATAGAATAAAAATATATTTCATGTATAGAATTTGCAAGGCAGGGGGGAAATACAAAAAAAAATCTATAGTAATAAAAATCACCAATAAGAGGTAATTTGCCATTATTGGAACGGAAATAGGTCACCCGGAATAATAAACCCCCCAAAAATGAAATATGCAAAATTTTCCAATAATATGATAAAAATTATCAGTAATGTTATAAAAAATGCACTTGCAGAAGTTATCGAAATAGAAAGTGAGATTTAAAATATAAAGTGAAAAAAATAATGTTTTATTAAATTATATAAATTTTGATCTATATATTTAATCTAGCCATATTTAAATTATTAAAAAAATATAATTATTTCTATAAATACGATTTTCGTAATTATACATTGACAACTGAATATATGTGTGTAGCATCCACAATCGTCGAAACACGCGCAAGTGTAAATTCATCAACCATAAATTAAACAAACCCTTCAACCCTCAAACTATAAACGACAACCACGCGGGGTTAAAAACTAACCACGCATTTCAATTACAGCTCAGTTGGTGTCCCTCTCCTGTAATTGTTCTGAAGGAAAAGACGATTCCATTCAGATTTCGTCGACGAAAAACGGCTCAGGACTTTGAGGCACTGGAATTCTCGCACTGACGACACTCTGAGAATTAATCAACATTAGAATTTCTTAGACCTTTTGCATCATTTTCAATGTGCTCGTCTATGGGTACGAGATATTTCTTCGGCAAATTATAATAATTTTTTTGGAATTTGTCTTTCTTTATTTCCATAGTTTACATATTAAATTTGATTACATTCAGTTCATCAATTTTCCACTACAAATACTACCATACAAGAATAGTTATATTATAGCCATTCTGCATTTTCAGTCTCATCTTTACGTTTAAAACTGCATAATAAAGTACCTTACTTCATACTTGTTTACTTCAATAAATATTTGAATTTATGGTTTCAAAAATATATATAAATAATTATTTAAGGAATAAACCATTCGGAAACTAGTTCTTTAAAATATATCTTATTTATCTCAAAATGCCACAGCGATAAAACCATCGAATTCTTTTCCCGCTCTTTTCATAATTCCTATTCTTCCATCATCAATTACGAGCCCATCCTCCTGTGCAAATAGCAGCCCTCTCGCTATCTCCAAAGATTCATCTCGAAACGGAAGGAAAATCTTTAGAGATACTTCCCCTCTTTGAGATGTAGCTCGAAATACAAAGTTTTAGAAAGAACCCAGTGTCAAAAATGATGAATCGTTTCATTTTGGTCACAGCTGCAGAGATGGAAGACGTCTTACTGAAGTGTGGTACGTGTTATATGCTTCATCCATTTTCTTTTCAATATTTTTATCTCAATATTATATGCAATAACAAAATCTTGGATGTGTACCTAGCAAAGAAATGCTGTTGAATAAAAACTGATGCGTTCTTTTTTGATAATGTATGATTGAGACAAAGCACTTCACCTCATACTTACCTTAAACTAGATACTCAATGAATGCAATTGCTGGCAATATAAACAAACAATTCCGAGTAAAGTACAGCATAATAGGTTTCTTTGGTCAAAGATACTTAAAATAATTCTCCAAAGAGTGTTTCTTAATTAAATGAGAGTTTTCGTGCAAGAAAAAAGAAAAGCAATTCCGAAAATAAAGCACCGTTTAGAATATTAGCAAACAACTCACGCCCTGGAAATGACGATTGAAATTGTGAAGTAAATGTAACAACATAATTGCCCGGGAAAACTCTAAACTACTTAGTTGCTTAAACGATTTTATTACTTTTTTTTATTTCTTCAACTGTTACACGGGAGGGGCATTTCTTCTATTGAAAACTAAAGAGCACGTAATCTCTCCCTGCAATAACTTCTAACCAAGTGTACAAAAATTAGCTTTGTTGCCATGGTAACTGGCATCCCAAAAGCCAAACGGAAAAATTCTTGTACTTCTTTAAGATATACATTGAATTTTTCTGAGACACTTTCATAATAATGGCATTGTTTCTTTTCTGAGAGACAGGAAATGTTTTAGAATTGAATTCTGAAATCGATAGCTTTTTCTTCAAAATGTCTTTTAAATGTCAGTGAAACACGAGATTAACGTCTAGAGGAGGAAGAGAATGAAAAAAAAAGTTTGACAAGATTTTTGAATTAATCTGCAAGACAGACTAATAATTTATTTTTTTAATCAGAGATTCGAAAATATGTAGCGGAAGAAATGAAAATATTCTC
Source organism: Argiope aurantia (assembly GCA_026543865.1). Lineage (NCBI taxonomy): Eukaryota > Metazoa > Arthropoda > Arachnida > Araneae > Araneidae > Argiope > Argiope aurantia. The sequence continues at coordinate 171,479 of JAPMOR010112414.1, forward strand.
TTTTAAAAGCGACGTAAAAAGCAATATTGGATATTTTTTCATTTTTTTTCATTTCCATTATTGCATGTTTCATTTTTATTCTTTTTTTTTTCTCCATAAATCTGACTATCGTTCTTTCCTTTTTTGAAGAAGTGCTGAAAATTTAAATCGGAAATATGGAGAGAAATCGACAGCTGTAAACATAAAATGATAGAGTAAGATTTGGTCGGTTTTATGACTTTTTAAATACCAAGAAAATTATTTCAATCCTTTTAATTTTAAAACAATAGAGACGATGAGAAAATATTTTATTATGCATTTTAAATGCTATCATATTTCTTCTTTTATTCCTAAATTTTGGAAAATGTATGCGTGCGAATCTGGTACACACACATTTAACTGCCAATTTAAAGTAGTTAATCAATATTTTCATAAATTTATTTTTAAAAAATCACATCTGATCTTGTTCGTATTAATTTTTCTTATACTTGTACTAAAACGATATGAATATTCTTCTGAGATTCTCTCTCATAGAATTGTATAACCTATCTCAATTCGCAAACTTTTTTTTCGATGGAGTTGTTATTAGTAACTATATCGTACCACATGTTTCATACTTGCACTTGCATATTTGTACTAACTATACAAGAGTGGTAATTATATTTGTTACCACGTTTGTTTGATGCTTACAAAAAAGAAATAAAAAAAGATGGTTGAGTAGGGGGTGTTTATGAGAATTATTAATGAGAAATTATTATTTAGTGAGAAATATATTATAGTTCCATTATTAATGTAAAAATGGATCTCTTGTATTTATTACATATTTAATATCTATCAGCAATATTTATTTAAAAAAATCTTTAAAAACTGCATAAAAATTCAAAAATTTTTATGCTAACTGTTGACGCGTTCTAATAAATTTAATTGAGTGTTCAGTATTTTGCATTAGGGATGTAAGAAATTTTTTTCTGACCCGTACTCGGAGAAAGCATGGAGAATCATGCATGCTTTATTGAATTCATTTTAATTAAAACGGTAGCAATATTTAACAGCATCTGAAAAGAAATTTAAAAATTCAAATTTATCCATCATTATATATCAGAACTTGAGGAGGATTTAAGAAATAATATATCAATTGGTAATGCATTATTGATATAAGAATTTAATATTTGGCTTGCCAGCAGCTACTAAATTTGAATGATTTTTGTCGTATCTTTTAAGAATTCATTTTGAATTCTTTTAATTGGTATCTGGACAATGAAATGAAGAAATTAACTTTATCTTACCTTAACTGCGATATCAATGTATTCCAAAATTATTAAACCCGTAGCTTTTCGCAATACATTTTTAAAAAGAAAAACAAATTGATAAAATCAGACATAGTATCAGAGCATGTTGCCAATCAACCAGAGTAAAAAACAGTTTTTTTTACATTATGAATTAAAATATTAATAATTTTCAATATTCGAAAAAATGTTCATAATATTCGAAAAAAAAACAATTTTCAATTTATGAAAGGAAATTCTTTATTCTGAGAAATTAAAATAAAGAATGAAATAAAATTAGGAAAAATTCGACAGTTTTGCATAATATTTTCATTATTTTGTAAAATCGATTTTTTTTTGAAAATTCAATATGTTATTATTTTCGTAAAGTAACCTGAGAATTCGCCTGATAATTAAACACAAATAAAACATAAATTTTATTCATTTGTAAAAAAAACCCAAAAAAACAGGTTTATATAATTAGCATATTTTTTCCAAAGATTTTTAAATTGTTATAATATAATAACTATCAGAAATTAATTTGAACTAATTAATTGTTCAAAATAATTTTCAGAATAAAATTTTAGTCCCTTCGAAATTGCAAAATTTCTTATTATAAATATAATGCAATATATATTGGAATAGTAATAATTAATTAAATATTATAAAGTTCATATTATTTATTTGTTGTTTATATGGGCAACGTGGAATTTGTGTTTAATTATCAGGCGGGGAATTACTATTCCTACATGTAATTTATCTTGCATAGCTTTTATCATTAATCAATCTAATTTTTTTAAAAAGAATATTTGTGCTAAAAAATATCATTATCGAATTATTTCTTATAATTAAATTCTTCGTTAGTGGTGATGATTGATCAAACTTAAGAATGTCCACGTTTTATTTACTAATCTTGCAAAATGTTCGCCAGTTTTTAATTTTCTCGCCAAGTGGTCGCCATACTTGATCGCGGCAGAAAACGAAGTTAAATTTGCGTAACATTCAATTTTCGTTTGGTACAGCTGTAACTTAAATTTTGTGTATTAATACGTTTGACAATTTTTCCCTTAAAATATTATAATTTGGAGATTATATCAAAGTTTATATCTATTAAACATTGCTATTAAAGAATAACAAAATTTATAATATTAAAACTGTTTCAATCTCAATTAGGTACCTAATTTGGTTCTACTTACGCAGGTTGAACCAAAAGATCCTGCATCAAACTTTCATATTTTAAAAATGTTCATTAAAATTAATAATTGTATGCATTACATTCCATCAACATCTCAAGAATTCTACTTACTTTAAGGAAAATGGATTTAGATATCAAATTATTGTCTACATGTACTGCATGTTATAGGATGTATCAGATATTACATATCGACATCTATTAATTAGACAGCTCGCTGAATTGATTTTGACATTTCAGGAAATTGCTCTAACAATGGGTTAAGCAAATTTAAGAAATCAAATAAATCATATACCATATCAAAATACAAATGAAATAAATGTAATTTATCTTCTAATATCCTTGTCGAAAACAAGTTGATTTCAACCTAATTAAATAAAATTACATACAGTGGAGATATGCGCTATAATAATTTTCATATCTGCCTTGAAATGTACATAATACTACACTGAAAAAAAAAAGCGTTCAAAATAACTTATACCATACTTATCGCCGCTTCAGAAAAATGCCATTCCTTATTTCCATAATTCGCTATTACGTGAGAAAAATGATGTCCAAACAGCCATCGAAGACTAACAAGTTATGCGAACGTATAATAAGCCCCTGAATACATTCGGGTTACAAAAATAAATGTAGAAGGCCACAAAAACTCTATGAATAATTCAAAACATGTAAGCTTGTGTTTAGGTGACATTTTTTTGATATCTTCTTTTCAACTCGTAATGGTACTTTACTATGCAGCGGCTTAATTAACTTTGTGGGCCACATCGTAAAAAGAATGCAGTATCTACATATAAAGAATTTTTATGGAACGGCTAAAAACGTGTTGATAGAAGACAGTGTCTTCCAATTAAAAGTGCCATTATTAGTATGTTGGGTTGCTCCCTTGTTGTTAGTGATGATGTAAGTTCGATAATGTCAAATACTTTCTTGCAATTATTAAGGAAACATTTTGAGAGCAAAAAGGGCCACAAAAGAAATTAGTTTATTAAATCTGTGATGGGTTTTGGTGTCATATAATAATCATGCTCCCGGAAGTTCTTTACGCCTTTTTAAAAATGAAGACAATCTAAGTGATATTAACGAAAAATTATTTTAATTATTTCTTTAGTTTATTGCTTCTTTATCTTGTTTTTGGCATTTTGAATTTATTTATTTAGCGTGGAATGTTTTTTATTGAGGAATCATTTTGATATGCATTAGCCAACTCTGGCAACAGATAAGTTATTGGTTGTATTGGTTAATTGTATCCATATGCATAATTTGCTGTTCATGATTACCTGAACAAAATATTTTAAAGCTTCAAATTATGAAGACGTTAAAATTTTATTATTTTAATAAACTTGTTCTGTTCACTGTGCACATGATCTTATTTAAAGGAGTCGAGTCCCATGATATCATGATGAAAATAACATTTATATTAGCTGGTTTGTCTATTTCAGTTTATCCATTTTATTTTGTGGTAATGTAGTTCCCCCCACCCCCGATTTCTTTATATAAACTATGGAGCTAATTAACCCTTAAGTGGGAAGGAGCGACCTACCGCATTTTCTTTTCACATAAATTAAATTTTCTATCGAAAGTATTAGTATGAAAATCAGCCAATATATTCTGCAGATATTTTTCCTCATATATAAATGTTTTAGAAATTTTTCAAAATATATTATCATTGAAAAAAATAATTGAGTTTGAATATACTGTTACAAACCTGCAATTCGGCTTCGGAGCATCGTTTGTTCCATCAACAAAATGAAAGTCTTACAGTCATCTCTATGGGACAGAGTCTGGGCGTCGTGTCGGGGGTCCCAGAACTTGGCGACAAACTTGGTGACCATTTGGCGACTTTGGCGCCAAAATAGATTATACCCGAAACTTCGAGAATTTTCCCGATCCGTCCAATAGGAACCGAGATACGTCTCGAACGTTCCTGATTGGTTGAGAGGCTTCTAGCCCCGCCTCCTGTGACCTATAAAAGGGGCTGCAGCTGCCAGAGAGTCCAAGTCAGTAGTCCGAATTGCCGGAGTAGAAGTTGAAGACAGAGACGACGGAGTAGTCCGAAGACGGAGCGGAAAAGCCAGTAGACAGAGTGGACGGAGTGGTCGAAGAAGAGTAAGCGGAATCGACGGAGCGAAGTCAGTAATCCGAGCCAGAGTCGGAGAAGTAGAAGACGGAGGAGTCGGAAGCGACTTTGGCAAGCTAGTGCTGAACTGAGCTGTGCACTACTGTCTGCAGTAGATTCTGGTTGTATCCTGCTGTGTATGCTGTTGTATACTACACGTCTCGGGTGAAGATAATCGTCTTCTGTGCTGTATATAGTTGTCGCTTTGTGCTGTCCTGTGTGTCTTCGTGTAAATAAACGTCGTTATTTCTTTTTCCATTGCCGTCTGATTATTGAGCGTTCTCCACACCATATAACTTCCACTATCCAAACGAACCCCGGTAAAGAAAATTTCGTAACAATACATTTTCTTCTCAAACTACATGTTACAACAAATAGTCTTGAAAAAACATATTACTTTTTAAATCATACTTATTTTTCTAGTATACAAAGTTAGATAAAAAGCAATATAATGAAAAATAAAAAAAATATAACAATAGATAAAATTGACCTTTTTGTTTATTGGCATCATCAGTTTTCGAGGGTATTTTAAACATACAGGTTAAGTACTAGTATAAAAATCAATGGTAATTCTTTAAATTCTGTAGATATTTTCCTTGGCATATTAAAATACTTTAGAAAATTTTCAAAATACATAATCATTAGAAAACTTAATTATATTTGAGCATAATATCGGAATCAGTCGAATTCGAGCTTTCATCGAAGAAATCTTCTGTAAATTTATTCTCGCCACTAAAATCATTTTCTGTGTCATTTAAAAGTCTCTGGAGCTCTGCTTCATAAGAGGATCAGTAAGTTGGGTGATACTTTGAGAACCAAGTTTTAGAGTCATTTGCTAAACCTTGCATAATACTGAAGCACTAAAAAAGAGGTGCGATCTCACAGGCGTCGCACAAAGAAATAGCTGAAACATTTAAAAATGCATCCGATGAAACCGGTTGGAAAGTGCACATGTATTGGAGGTCACAAAACAAGAATCTACAAGGTAATCCATTCGATTTGAGCATCTTTAGTGGCCTGAGATACCACACGACTCCAGTTAGAGTTAACAGTATCTTTCCATAAAGAACTTACAACAAAGCAAGAAAATCAGACAATTAATGATTTGATTTAACAATGAAATCAGTTTCAATTTCGCCATAAAACTGAATGCATTTATCAAAAGGAAAGTATTTTTTGGAAATTTTAAAACCCGGGGGAAAAATTACACGACAAATAAATTGGTATCATTGGAAAGATATTTTGTTGAATTTTAAAATGATGTGTAAATTATTTTTGAGCAAATGCAGCTTTGGAAATTATTATTGAAATATTTTATCTAATAATTTTTAATTAATTTCAAATTTCAGGTGCGCATTCCCACAATCAATATGTATACTCTTAATAAGGTTACTCAAGGTCAAACGGACTATCTTATAGAGATCTCTAACCACACAAGCCTGAATTCTTCTTAATTAGTACCGGAGATGCGATGAAGTTGTGTAGAGACATTTTTTTTAGTTGTGTTAGTAATCGTTCCGAGATTTTAATCATAGCTTAATATGATAAACTGTCTAATGACGATTCCGTGCTCCAAATATTTATAAGAGAGCGGTATTCTGTAGAATAGATAATGATTGATGCCTGTATTTAAGGTGACTAATAATGGCAATGATGGAGAGTTCATTAACTTTATGCCATGCACCAATAGCTTAGAGATAATGCACTTTATATTATCTCTGTCGATCTAATGCCAAAAAGAAGTTGGATGAATCGTAATTTCATTTATTTCAGATTGATTTATTTCTTATTATGACTGAATGTCCGCGCCTCCGTCAAATAGTCAGGCAATAAAACCATATTATTTTAATTGTTTGCATTAAATACCAGAGAAAGGAATGAAGAAAATAATAAAATATTTAGCGAAGCAATGGAAGCGATAGAAATTTCAAGGTAACAATGTAACCCGCTGTTGGAAATTGGGTAAAAAATATTTTAAAAAATTGCAGGACTATTAAATTAATATAATTAAAAAAAAAGACTTTTTGAAATTTTGAAATGATGTAAAGTTTGTTTCTCTGCAACAATATTTGCGGAAATAATTATAGAAAAAAAAGTAAAATTTCAGCTAAATTTTTAATTAACTACAATTTTATATAAAATTTCAAAAACAAAAATCACTCCGAGATACAAATTGCTATTCTTCAAAGGGATGAATGTGCCAAATTTTGTACCTGTAGGTCAAATTGTTTGTTATGTATTGCACTTATGAACTCACATACATACGTTCTTCTTTATTATTAGTAGAGATAAGGGAAATGGTATTTTAGAATCAAGCTTCTCTACTTATAATTTTAAATGCGTTCAAATACGGTTTGGTGAGTATTTTGATGTAAAAGGTTACCACATATATCTATTTCCATAATTTCTAGAGCGCATTTTTGAACGGTTTCAGAGATACTCGATGTTCAAATAGCCTGCAATAATTTTGCTCATTGTCAGTCTTTAATAATTAGACTTCTAGCTCTGTTAAGATGAATGTAGGCAATTCAGTCATTAAGAGATAAAACTCCCTAAATAAAGATTTTATTCCATACGAGTTAGCATTATTTTGAACCATTCTTCGTGTAGCCCTATAGAGCAGCGTATTCTTCGATATTTGATGGAAAATATATGTATATATTAGCTGTGTCATTGAAAAGATGGCGAGATTATATGTTGGTACATATGTATAGTACAGTTAGAGAAATGATTTTACTGTGATATATACAAAGAAATGATTATCGCATGTGATTGCATCGAAATGAATGCAAAATATAAAAGAATTTCAAATTAACTGCCAGAAAATTGTTTGAAGATCAAGCCACTTTCGATGCAATCGCATGTTACTGAAATATGTCAGTAAAGCACCAATTTAAAGGAAGCAAACCAACACAAATGTGTTAATTTCATACATACAGTAGTCACCATTTTCGCTATGAAATATATATAAAATATATAATAGTAATAATATAACTTAGTAGTGACACAATTTACTAGTATAAGTCCTTTAAAATTTTCGTACTTTTCGTAATTTTCGTAAAAAAACAGTAGGATTTTTATATTTAAACGATGTTTTAAATTACTAAAATAGGTCCCTTCAATTTATTATAAATGTTGCTTCCAAACGTTTTAATGTCTGTGATCTACATGTTTAAATTTACATAAAAATTCTGAGTTTTAAAAATGTATTTTAATATTACTAACATTATAAAATGTATTAATGCATAATGCATATGAAAGTAGTTTAATAAAATTGCATTAAAGTTATTTAACTGATAATCATAAGGAGAAAAGAAGTTCATAAAATTTTCATACAATTTTTGTTTTATGCACTTGATTATCCTTAGTTTCACGTAAAAACAAGTGTTTTAAATTTTTGCGTTATTTGCAAAGAAATCAAAATAATTCTGTCTGATGACTCAATGATATATTCACTAGAGAATTTAAAATAGCTATCCTTTTCTTTTGAGTTTTATTGCCTTAAAAATATTCATTCCTTTTTTTAATGTAAAGATATCTTAGTTCGACTGGAAAATTATAAAAGAAAATTTACTCTAGAAGAAAGCAAATGTACTTTAGAAATAAAGTTACTCAGATTCTTATTGCATTCAATTCAACCTTAACGGACACACGTCATTTTAGAAACGATTTTCGTTTTCTATAGGGTCTCAGGCATATCGAGTATTTGAATAATAATATATTTAAAATGTTTTTTGGATGTAGCATTTGAAATGAAAGTACCACAGATGAAGGCTTATTTTTAAAATATATCTGTAGTTTGGTTTAAACAATTTCGTTTCTTCTATACTAATGTAATTGCTTCAAAATAACACTCAAGATGAAATGGATAAAATAAATGGGTTTTTAAGGTTCACTGTTATTTTCATTTCTTCCTTAAATTTTACTCATTTATTAGTTTTTAGTGTTTAATAAGTAAATTTGCCATCTTACAAAAATCCGTGTATAGCATAGTTAGATTTAGTTCCCTTTTAATCGTCTTGATGTTACAATAGATACCGTTAAAACCAACTATAATTTTACTAGATATATGGTTTTAACTATCAATTTAAATTTCAGACTTAATTTTTCCTTAACTTTTTTGGAAGAAAAGAATCCGATTGTACTTTTTATAAAAGTGTTTTTTTTCAATCTATCTTAAGCTATTCAATTTTTTATAATGACATGAAAATTAATTTCGATTTGCATCTAACAATCCCAGCATATCAGCATTATTTTTGATGAAAATTTTTATCTTCCAAAGATTCATATTTAAGACTCAGCGATATGATTTTTATTTCTTATATTGAACAGAAAGAAATAAACTTGGAGGTATGATTCAATGTTCAATATACTTTTCATTTGGTTGAGCATTGACTTAAGTTTATAAACCTTTGTTATACGTGTTGGCTCTTAAAGAGACTTAGAGTCTCAATATACATGCATATGTAACATAATTTTGGCTGATGAATGGCCAAAATTTGATACTTTTGAAATTTTTCTATTTTTTTTACGGTCTACATAGTGTATACATGGAGACAAAGGCGGAACGTGCCCGTCCTCTCTAGAAGTGAAAAGCAAAATTACAGATTTTTTTAAATTTAGTCATTTTACTAAGAGATTGTTATATATTTCTTTGACACGCATCGACGGGCGGCAGTGGCCTGGTGGTAAGGTCTCAGCTTCGGAACCGGAGGGTTTCAGGTTGGAGATCCAATTCCGAAGACTCGTTGTGTAAGGCGATCTGGTGCACATTAAATCCGTGACCAAACATCTTATCCCTGGCGTAGTGTGGAAGTTTGGAGAGGGGGAGGGCAGCGCAGGTGTCGTCTTCGTTATCTGACCGTGATTCAAAATTTAGAGGTACGTTCCAATATTATGTATACGTCCCTAGGTATAGTAGCGCTGCTTTAAAACGGGACGTTAATGTAACTAAACTAAACTTGACACGTGTTGACTTAAGAAAAGGAATCTTGGGTATCTTTGAAAGGAATGCGAAGGTTTGAAGGAATTTTGATTAATTTTCTCGGAACCTAAGAATTAGTCTTCAATTTTTTTAAGTAAGGGTAAGAAATAATTAAATAAAAAAGATAAAATTCTGACTAGGAAATAAGAGAAAATATTAGAATAAAGTTACATGGAATAATATACAAATAGGAAATTAACTAATATTTAAATTAAGAGATGTAATTTCTATCATACACACATAGTACTTTTCATTATATAACGTCTCCGTGAAAGCGCCTGCAGTATCAGTGGTTAGATTGTATCAAAATTTGCTGCTCTTCATTCAGATGTCTGGAAAAGAGACCACCGTTTCAGCGGGGATTTGAGTGCCTACTATACATCATATTTAATGGGCACATCGACTTCTATGTCTTTGGCAGAGGTTCTGCGGTTGATGTGGTATTCAGGAAAACGATCTTGAAATCCCATATTCGCCCTTTAAAGGGCGCAGCAAGTCTTGATTGGGGAAGTGGCATTTTACGATGTATTTCTGGGGAAGGAATTGGATGGGATATCATATCAAATCCCCAGATCTAAATCCTGTAGAGAATATCTGCGGCATTTGTGGGAGCGTATTTGAAATAGAATTCATCCACGACGAATCGCCCAGCTCCCAGGAATCTGACCAAGAGCCACATAAACTCATAAACTGTGACATTTCAAGCACGAATTCACCTTGTTAAAGTTGTATGATTTCTGAAATCGATTGTATTCTTATTCATATATACTTTGTGATATTGTTATCTAAGTTTTAGATTTTATCTACTGATTAGATTATCATATGATCACGGCTGTGTTTATCAGCTATTAACTGGTTAAAATTGTATTGTAACAAATACGTAATTATCTAACTTTTTTGAATATGCTGAATAATTATAGAGATAATTGAGTAATGGTGAAGTTTTTCTTAGTTTTGAATATTTGGCCTTATATCATTCTATGTTACACTTTACCATCTGAAGCATGAAGGTTATATTTCTTAAAAAATAGGACCTTGCTGTTCTGGCTTTATGACCTCAGATTTTGAGGCAGATGGTTCAGGATCAAAATCAGATTTTGTCATGGATTTAATCTTTTGGGTGTGGGGGCTAATGCACGTTAAATCCGTTGTTTGAGGCTAAAGGCTTTTTTTCTATGTCTGGAGAAAGGAATACCAAAAATCTATTTTATTGTCGTCATCTGATAGTAACTCAAAATATCTAAGTGCATCTGCATTTAAATATCTCTTGTAACTTTATAATGGGACATTATCAAAAAGAATCTAGTTTTCATTATGAGAGCAACAAATATAAGATCAGCTTGTTGCCGTGAAAAAGGGATCATTTAGCTCCTATTTTCCACCGACTTGAAAGAAACATTGACCTCTTTTGCTAAAAAAAAAATATTTCAGAAGTACATGTTGTGAATTATGTTATTTGTTTAGCTAAATTTAAACGCTTTTTTTCCAACATTATTGCTTTAGTATTGTCTCTATTTCCCTGTATTAAAATATGAGTTAATTAATAAATTACAGTTAAATTGTCTTTTTGAACAAATTTTAAATGCTAATTGTCAAAAAAGATTTGTGATTCGTTCCAATGTAGATATGCTAAATTTGACGGATAGTGTGAAAATATTTCATTTCAAACTACTGCCTCGTTTTACTGCTCGTAATTTTAGAAATCATCTATCGATACTAGAGAAGAGTGTGCTTTATGTAGATACCGGAATGCAAAAAAATACTACATTGAAACGAAAGTAAGGATTTAATAGAGTGAAAGTGCAGAAATTAATTAGCATAATCAGATGATTCATATCAGGTGCAATATGTGTGGGTGTCTCCCTCCTAAATCAGAGCTGACACTTCTGAATTTCCCATTAGTCATTACTCATCAGTCCTAAAGTCATACCACACCCTGTCTCAGTCGATCTCAATATTTAGAAATAAAAATATATTTACTGAAATTGCCTTAGATAGTTTTTTCTCTGCCTTTATTCTCTTGAGATTCAGAAAACAGTGTTAAAAATAAATTTAATAAAAACAAAAGTTATAAAAAACGCACGTTTGTTAATATCAAAAACGTAGATTTAAAAAAAAAAAGTCTACTTTTTAGTCAATTATATACTTTATAATTATAAACATTGTGAAATCTTGAAAATGTTCTCCCTCAAAATGACTACTAAGTTGACTGACTATAACTGGCAATTGTCTTTTTACTGTTAATTACGCTCTCAACATATTAAAATATGTGGAAGAATTAAAAAAAAAGTCAGAACTCAATCAGATCAGGAAATGAATGAAAAATCTGTTAGCAAATTCTTTATTTTCAATTATTAAACAGTTCAAGTTACATAAAACTGTAAAACAAATGATTTAATTTAAAAAAAAATCTTGAATAGCATTCATTTGATAACAATACAAAGATTAAAGAAGCGATTAAGTATACTTCTGTTAATAACAAAAATGAATATATGCGGGTTAACGTTCAACAGACTATAATGTTCGAACTTTATCAAACCTGGCACATATATATTTTGGAAGATATTTATGTCTTCCTTAAAACTATTTTTTATGATTTTAATTAAATTATTAATTAATTAAAAGTAAGTTACAATCTCGAGTTTTCCGAGCTAACTTCTAAAAATATTACAAAACAAAAACTTTATTTCATCTTAACATTAAAATAAAAATCATTTTACAGACACGATTTTCGCCATATAATTTTTTTCTCTATTTAAAAAATATTTTAATCACATTTTATAGCAATATATTTCTATGTTAAGATGAAAGTCTATCCTTACCTTTGTTGCTATCTACTTTCTTTATTTCTACATGTTTTTTTCCTTACTGTTAATGATAAAGTTTCAGTTTTTTTTCCACCATAATTAATTGGCTTCTTTACAAGGAATTCTTTTAATAAATGCTTTAAGTTGAATATTTGAATCAAGGAATTTAAAGTGCGCAATTGTTTAAAGTCCATTGACTTTTTCTTGTAATATAATTGGATTTATAAAGCTAAAAACAAGGAATTGTATAGCACAATATACATAACAAAGTGACGCATAAAAAAATAACATGAGATATGCCAATCAAAATTTGAAGTTAAAAATTAAACCAAAATTTGAAGTCATTAAAACCAAATTACACATAATTTTTAATTGAAATGTTCAGCAGCCATATAAATAAGCTAATTAATCAGTCATAAAATTCTGCTTTTTTATTGCAGATCAAATTATTTTGAAAAATATTTAATACTCAATTCTCACAAGTAATTTTCTTTTTTTAAATTCTATGTTGCACAATCCTTTTTTGAGAGTCATGCGGTCCTGAAAAGAGTTCGTCAGTTTTTTTAAAATAATAAATGAATAAGTTTTGTAAACTGGTTTATTGAGCTTAGTGTCACAATGAAGGAGTTGAAACTCCTTCATCGATTGTCAGATTTGACATGTAAGATTTTAACATCAAAATGTTCAAAGAATGGTGCAGAAGTTGCTGATTTCATAAGCATGAACAGTTTATATAAACACCTTTCACAATCTGCACAAGGTAGAGTATATAGTTATTTGGTTAACTCGACTCTCTATAAGGAAAAAGTTTTAAAATATATTTAAATTTTAATAAAATTTTTTATTGAAGATCATATGGCTTTGCTAAAACACTTCAGAATATACTAGTGAGCATAAGCAGTTTTTCTATAAATTTAAAATTTAAATAAATAAGCAGTTCAGTGGTACGAAATTTATCTTTTGATAATTCTTCCTTTAAAGTAAATAAATTAATAAAATATTTTTAGTATTTTATGCGGCAATACTTTTTTCTTTCATTAGGTATATATTTAAGCACGTTTCGACGACACTATATACATTTTTGATGAGCACCCAGTATGCTTGCTATAATCATCGAAAAATAAAACATAATAACATATCATGGCTACGAATTTTTTAAATTTCGTTTAATTTTTTTTTATTAAATAGAAAACGATATTTCGAAAATAGATTAAATTCTTTTTTTTTCCAATAGAAAACGATATATTGGATTTCGCTTAATTTTATTTTTATCAAATAGAAAAAGTTAAGTTGTTAGATTTTTTTCTTATACAATATTTTTATTTTCGTATAAATAATGCGAACGCTTTCAAGGATAAATGAACGGCATTTAATTTTACATATATCATTTGATTTTTTTTCATTGATCTAATATGTACACATAATATTTATATAATCCAAAGAAATTCAACAAAATGTTATCACTTTATAATTTACGAAAATATTTGGTTCAAATATTAAACTTCATAATTTTTTTTCAATCTTTACAGACTACTTTCATTAAAAAATAGAATAGCTTAAAATGTTATTATTTTTATTATTTTCTAATTTTTAATTAAAAAAACAAATTAATTATTTTATTTAATGTGAAAACACAAAATATTTTTTTTCTCAAATTCACTTCTAGGTAACGTTACAAGGTTTGAAATGAAAATATAATTAAATTTAGTAAATAATGTTTTTTTGTAACTGGAATACATTATCCATACAATGTATCAAAATTCCAGTACAATAGAAAATAAACAACCCATTCGATTATCAAATTTCCTTTCCTCCAAAATGAAAATAAATAATACTAGAGAGAGTGTCTAAAATTGATCTTGAAAAATGCCAAAACTCCAAAATGAATATCCAAAATGAACACTAACGAATTGAGTTTATGTTACTTTTGTAACAAATAAATCATAACAAAGAAATTACTTAAATGGTACTATTCCCAGAAACCGAAATTAATTTCTAAATTTTTTCAAGATCACTGCTACTTATCGAACCCGTTTCCTTCTTTCCATCTTTATAATCTCTTCATTAACGATAATTTTCTGACTACTCCTCTTATCTCATTGATTGGTTGCTATTCAGATAGATTCCGAAAATCGGTTCCCTGAAATTCTTCTCTGGAATTAATAAGCAAATGAAGTTAGCTTCATTCGAGGGCATTAGACCATTCTAAGCATTGGATTATCCCTCTTTTGTAGTAAATGCTGATCAGTCGATAACTACCACCTGCAGGGAGGGGGGGGGGGGGGTGATGTAGCCTCGCCATTAGCCGACGCCTTACTGGCGGGTTACATTTGATGTGGAAAGATAGTGCTGCCAGATCAATGTTTCCATTTTTGGATCTTTTGGCTTGGGCAAGGTGTGATCGGGAAAGGAGTTCCAGGTTTGGTTTATTGCAGGCACTTGGTTCAGGTCATAATGGGTTGGTGGTGGGTCGATAATTTAAGATATGGTTGTTTGACAGAATCATTTTCTGACTGAAATTTTTTTTAAGGGAATAAAAGACCGTATAGAACTGTAAATGCAATCTATTTCTTTGTTAATTTTAATTTTTATTTTGACCAAATAAAATTATCGAATAAATTTTTGTCATATTGATTAATTCTTAACAGGGCTTGAAACGTAGTAAATGATGAACAAAATTGTACTTTAGAAAGAATTGTTTCTTGATTGACCCTTTAAAATTGATCTTTGAAATTGTGGGTCGTCAAAAAATTACAAATCATAATTATTTAATTGTTAATTATAAACGCAGCACTGAAGTTTAATTTATTTTGTACAAATTTTAACTTCAGACAGTGCCAATTATGTTTGCATTCATAATGATTTTTTGACCGAATATAATTATATAACAAATTTTGACATATTGATTAACTTTTAGCAAGTTTTGAGACTTATGCAAATGAAGATTTTGTGTGTGTGTGTGTTTGTGTGAGAGAGAAATGGCGAAATTCTCTTTTGAAATTTTGTTTCTCAATTAGAATTTTCTATAACTGAAAAAAATATCCTTAAAAGGAGGGAGTTTCATTATTGAGTTTGAAAAATAATTGTTCCTTGAGTTTGAGGCACGTCAGAGCAATTGCAAATCATAGTTATTCAATTGTTAATTATTAACGTTTCTTTGAAGATCAATTCATTTTGTTAAATCATAATTTTTAAATTTAAGAAAAAATAATAATATCAGTATCATTATCGATACTGATAACGTTTGCAATCATAACGTTCGTTATCTTGATCGAATATAATCAGAGAATATTTTTGGTAGCATCGATTAATTTTTAGCAAGCATTGAGACATATGCAAATGCCGACTCTTTATTCTTTTTTTATCTTGGGAAACGCTCAAATTCCCTTTCAACGATTTGCTTTTCAATTATGCTTTTCTAAAATTGAAAAAGAAATCTTTGAAAATAAAGGAGTTTCACAATTGAGTTTGAGAGAGAATTGATCCTTGATCGATCTTCTTAAATTGGTCCTTGAGTTAAAGGGACGTCAGAAAAATTACGAATCATAGTGATTTAATAGTTAATTATTAACACAACTCTGAAGTTTAATTCATTTTGTTAAAAGATAATTTTTAAATTCTAGAAATAAAATAATGCTATCAGTATCATTATCGATACTGATAATGCTCGCAATCATAATGATTTTGTCTTGATCAAATATAATTATAGAATATTTTTCACCATGTTGATTAACTTTTAGCAAGTCTTGAGACTTATGCCAATGACTATTCATTCATTCGTTTATTTTTTTGAGAAATTGTAAAATTTCCTTTTAAAGATTTGTTTTTCAATGAGATGTTTCTATAATTGAAAAGAAATCCTCAAGAAAAGGGAGTTTTACTATTGAGAATGAGAGAGAAATGATCCTTGATTGATCTTTTTAAATTGATCCTTAAGTTAGAGAGACATAAAAAATTACGAATCATTGTTATTTAATTGTTAATTACTAAAGCAACTCTGAAGTTTACTTAATTTTGTATAGTTATAATTATTAAACTTTATAAAATTAACACTATTGATATGATTATCGATATTAATAATGTTGGCAATCATAATTAGTCAACTTTATTTTTATTTGAGAATTTAATTAAATTTTATCGACTGTACTTCTATCATATTTTGTTGCATTGTATTAAACCCATAACAATTAAGTGCTATTTTAACTCCTTGCACTCGGAAAAATATTGTAATTCGATGCAGAAGTATTCAACTAATACAAGGGCTTGCGCATCATTATATATATATATATATATATATAATCGTTCCATTGCTTCAAAATGAATTTCTCCGATAAGTTAATTTACATCTTTTTACCATTCTGTAGGTATTTTTAACAATCAAAATTAAAAAAAATAAATAAATAAAACGTTAAAATGATGCACCGTTTTGAGTGATCACCTCTCGAGTGCAAAGGGTTTATCAATGTAATTAAATAGTTCTAAATTTGAAAGAAAAATAAGAATATCACAAAAGAAGGTGCCACATTCAAAAGATAATTGCAAAAATAAATAAAACATGAATAAAATTCTAACGCTTGTCTCTTAAGCTACAGGTTTAAGTGAATAGCCTTTTACCACTTACAGCTGGTATTACTTTCATTAAAAAAAATTGGTCTTCTTTCACATATGAGCAACTAATATAAAAATTACATTACCCCCCCCAATCCCTCAAAAAATGAAGAAACAAAAAGGCAGTCACTTCTTTAAGGACGGCTGTTTCTTTATCTCAGGTACGATTTCAGTACAAATTTCCGAAGCAACTTTGTTCAAATTCTTATGAAAATTAAGAATCAATATTTTAGTTTTCTGTACAGACATAAGACTTCTGTAAGCAATGGATTATCTTTCCAAGGAAGTGCTAATCGGTCGATAACTACTGTCTAAGGGGCAAAAAGTCTCACCATTAGTCGTCGCCCAACTGTCTGGATAATATCAGATCAGTGTTTCGGTTTTGGAATTGTCCGGATGGTTAATGTGCGATTGGAAAGTAACACGAATATTAGGTTTATTGCAAGGACTTCGGTGATGCCATAGTGAGTTACTGTTTACTTTTTCAAGTAGGTGATCAATAGATCGAGAAACGATGTGGTTCAAAACATTCCTGGGTAGCTTCGTTTTAAGAAAGAGAATGTTTGCGAAAAGTAAATGGAAGAGCTTTAATAAAATATGTTTACTCTTTGAAGTAATGGTATATAGACTCAGAGGTGATGTGGTCAAACTGGTGTGGATATTCCCGGAGAGATTTTCTTAAAAAAAGTGGATGTTTGTTGAAAATAAATGGAAGAGCTTTGATAAAGCTTGAGATTTTTTTGTGCTCTAATTCTATATTGGTGTTTGGTATATATTACCTTTCCTGCTGATATTTTTCTCTAATCAATTAAACAAATTTTAGAATATGTATTTCTTAATTTTTTTAATACAGATATTTGCTATGATTTTTCTATTGAATTTTGCGAGGTATTTAGTGTTAAATCTTTTCGAATGCACTTTTTTATCTTCAAATTCTTAAACTGAAACTATCTTGCAATATGCCAGAAATGGACACAATTATATATGTAAAAAATCATCCCTGATTGGCAATATATATAATATAATAAATTCAATTGTTATATATATAATATATTTGTTATTGAAAAGTATTTGTCCTTATTTTTTTCTGTAAAAAAATCATGCAAAATCATGAAAAAACTTGCAAAATAATGAAAAATAAATTACATAAATCTTTTTTTTTCTATAATAAGTTCTTCGTAAGTCTTCTTGGGAGTTTAATAGTAAATTCATTTCATTTGGTAACATTAGAACGTCATAAATATTGGGTTAGGATTATATTCCCTATTATCCCAAAAAACCAAACGCATTATTACAATATTTATACGATGTTGGCTGACATTCAGAATATTGGACAACATCGTGGAGATATCGTAGAAAGCTAATGCTCAAGTATCAATGTTTCCATTTCAGGAGGTTTTGAATCGGATAAGATATGAAAATTGAATGAGGTTTTAATTTATTTTATTCCTTTAACTTTGCTTTGGCCACAATAGGTTTCTTATGCCTTTGACCTTGCTATTTCATAGAATTAGAAAATTTGATTTTAGTGAAATCAGTATACTAAAAATAACTGCGCAGAAATTAAATAGTATATATCATCTAAAGTTAAAGAAGAAATGCTGAGTTACGATTGAAACGATAAGTAAGATGTTCCGACACAGAAAATATGGTGGAAAAATTTAGAAATTTTTAGAAAAAAAAAATTAGAAAAAAAAATTAGAAATAAAATAAAAATAAAAATGTAAAGCTGAAATCTCTGAAGATATGTTTTAGAAGCAATTAATAGATCACCATCATCATATTTGGTTAGATAGTTCAGGGTAGGCCAGTTCCTTCCTCTGAATTCTGTTCCACCGCATTCTATTTTTGACAGTACACCAGTTTCTTTCCTGGATAGCCAAGAAGTCTGTTTCCACTGACTCCATCCATCTCATTGTGGGTCTACCCCTTTTCCAACTTGTTAGAGGTTTATGTAAATGAATTTTTTTAATATGAAATGCAATCCATAGATATAGATTCAAGATTAATTTTCTTAAAATAAAATCAAACAAAAAATCTAAAGGTTATGATTTCCAAGAAGACACTAATGAAATGATTTCCAAGAAGTGTCGTTTCATGATATATACGCCAGTGTTCTTGAATTATTTCTGTTTTCTTTTTTTGTGACTGTTATATGATTTATAGTTTTATTATTTTAACAAATTTTACGATTGATCCATAATTTGCTTACAAAAATAACTTAACAATTGAAAGGAACTTATCATAGAAACCGCATTTTTTATTAAAATTGCTCAATAATATGTTTGGACATATGGGGAAAAATAATACTGTTTATGAGTAACGTAGCATAAGATATTTTAGAAAATACTAAATTATTCCTTTCAATTTAATTAATGTTTTTTTCAAGTTTAAAAATAAATCTCATTTAATGACATTAGTTTAGGAAATTAGTACATAAATATTATTTGTATCGGAAAGAATTGTTTAAATTATTTTCATTTGTTATCGCATTGACTGATACGGGGTTTATAATATTCGGTAGATTATTCTTAAGATAAGAGAAATATTATACGTAATACGTTCACATTTTTTTTAATTAATTGGAATAAACTTTTAAATCACAGAAAAGAAAATTAGACTTTTGAACCGAAATTAATTATTAAAATAAAAAGGCAGTTTGGCTTTTAAAGAGTAAAAAATGGTTTTCAGTTTACGCAGACAAAATATTCAATGCCTTTTCTTGAGTGTTTCAATTTTAAAATGTAGAAACCTAATCTCTGAAATAAATATTGGAGAAAAAATTGAAAATGCAATTTTGAACTCAAAGATTGATAAATATGTTTATGGTTTAAAATTATAATTTTATAAATTTATAATTTCAAAAAATATCAAAGGTGAAATACAGTGAATACAGTTCATGAAATACAGTGTTCAATATTCAGCAACAATCACTCCAAGGAAACTAAAAATTGCGAAACAAGTAAGTTAATTTAAACATAAACCCCCTTTTTCTAAATTTCTTTCAGAAATTTATCATGGTTTCGGATATATTACAAAATAAACACATAGTATTTTTAAATATTCAGAAGCCGTATAATATTAATAACAACAGCAAACAAAAAAGAACTTTTTTGATCAAGACCGGAAGTAAATTTCATTTTTGGAATTCCTTATTCATTTCCTTCTTTTATTACATATTAGGAGTTTCATTCTCACATGTTATCTATGTTTTTGAAATATACGCAATCATTTTTCTAATTTATAAGATAGTATAAATATCATATTCCAATAAAATTGAGTGCTTTTGATCAAATGGCATTACAGGATTCTACATGAAAATAAAACTTATTTCACAAAAATTGGAAACTCTGATAATTCAATCCGTCATTTTAACTATATTTCAAATTCTGGAAAATTACTATTTTCCTAAAATGAGTATTTACTTAATGTATGATTATGTATAAAATTTAATTTCATTGATGAAATATTAGTCTGCCATCACAGCTTCAATTCCAGCCGATGTATGCCCATCAATTCCACCTCCTCATACATATATATGACTGTTTTCTTTCTCCTAAACCCTGTCATTGCAATAGCAAATCGCCTCAAGATGTCCGGCAGGTTAAAGAGGATGGAGAAAATGACCAATCCGTGGGTCGGGGTTCTGTGAAGTCTACCAAAAACAATCTGATAATGCTCGTGTCATCTCCTTTATTCTACGCAGGGTCAGTGTTTCTTTGGCTTTAGTTCTTGTCTCCTGTAGGATACTTCGAACTCATCTTGGATAATAATTCTTTTTCCTCCATTGCTTTCAGTACCTTTATTTTCTTTCTTAAAATTTCGTATTTCTTTTGCTTTGAAATATTTGGATTATTATTTTTCGAACATCTAGAAAGAAAATAATAAAAATCTCTTTCATGCATTTAAAAATTGTAATTGGAAATATAGCTTCGTGACAATTAGCAACAATTAATACTTTGGGAACCATAATGAATGGCTTGATAGCTTTTTATGGAAATAAGAATGTGAATTCTTTCATAATAAATTTTAAAAATTCAATATTTGGCAACATTATAGAATAAAACATCTAAAAACAATTGCTATAAAGGGCAAAAGGCAGAAAGTTAATTGTTGTAAATGTTGGAATTGATTTCTGCCTTGGATAGTTCAATAAAAAATAATATGTTCATCTAAGAATTGCTAATTTCCATATAAGAATAAATAATAAACGATTCAAAATTTATTTACCTTCAGGTCTATTTTGAAGCTTTGAATCTTTATTTAATAGTACGTACATAATATCTAATTCATCGTCTATTACAAAATTTTATTTTAATTGGAGGATATTTGGTAACTTTTAATGGGCAGATCAACCTATTTTGTGTGTATCATCAGCCAAATAAATTTTGAACATAGCCCTCGATTCAACATCAATTACAAAATTGTATACTATTTGGAGGATATTTCATAACTTTTAATGAGTAGCATCAACATACTTGTATACATTGTCTGCGAAATAAGGTATCAGACTTACAGTTTTTAAAATCTCGAATTCGGGATTCTGCCTTAAGAATTCTTGGTGGGTTTTGGTACAAACATTTTACTTAACTTCGATTTGGTTTTCTTATTCTTTAGTTAGTTTCCTCAGTATCCAATATTTTCCTGCTCTTTCATGAAATCAGAATGATTTATCTGCTATAATTCCACATAAATCTATGGCTAATTGTTTGTTAATAATGAGGAAATATCTATGGATACATATTTTTTCGTCGGAAGTTTCCTAAACATACCAAATTCAATCTATGAAAATAAACTAATATTCATTAACTTATGATGTTGTAGCCATTTCTTATTTTCTGTCGTCTTAGCTAGAAATCACATCAAGCTATCTCCAGCATTAAAAATAATGAAGCAAATATCATTACCCCATATCTCCGT
Source organism: Argiope aurantia (assembly GCA_026543865.1). NCBI lineage: Eukaryota > Metazoa > Arthropoda > Arachnida > Araneae > Araneidae > Argiope > Argiope aurantia. The sequence continues at coordinate 193,353 of JAPMOR010112414.1, forward strand.
TTGCAGTGCAGTCTATAAGAAACAATTTCATTTTGATCATGCCGTCAACTTCATTCTGCTCGGGAAAAAAATGTGTTATCTTCTTAACTTGTCATTGCTTATAGACGTCTTATTCTCTACCTGCAGACGTCTATTTTCCCCCTTTTTCTGCAATTATTTTTTCCTCATATGTAGTAGCATATGGAGATTTACCGTTGTATGTAGAAATAGAATATAAAGTGTATTCTAATTAACATATTAATTTTCTAACCTGTAGTGAATCTCAATGTTTGTTAAGCAAACAGAAATAGTGATTTATTTATAAACGACAATTAGACATGCAATATATTTTGTTAGATAATTTTTCGGTTGTACAAATTTGCATGATAAAACATTAAATCACTGCCTAAATATACTTTTGCATTATCTAAGCTTTAAGCAATACAAGTTCGTTTAAAATGTGATTCTATCAAATCAGATATTTAAATTAGTGATCATATTTTATAAATATAATAGCTTATCTTCATCTAAAGAAGATCACATGTCAGGTATTAAATCAGTGGGAGAGGTCTTCTCCAAGTTTTCTCGCATACTCTTCACTATATTTACATCCCTCTCCCATATAAAATTTTGGAACTCAGGCTAAGGCTTAATCAAGTTCTCAGGCTTTTATTTTCTCATATGATTGTTGGATGTTCTGAAGTAGAGTTTTGAAAAAGGCTTTACACATTACGTGCATGTCACTGACTGAGAAAGCTATTGTCTTGCTATTAAAAAGTCCATTTCTGGCGTCAGTCTTGCTTTTTTATCGATTCTAAAGGATTTTTTTGACGATTAATTGTGGTTAATACATAAGGAACAGAAAGTCAAATATGAATTTTGCACGCTTTGTTTCTGACCGATAGAAACCAAATTTGACATATAACTATAATTATAGTCAGAAAACCAACACCAAATTTCATTTATGTAAATATTTTTTTTCAGTTACTGCGTTTACATGCAAGAGAATGTACAGGCTGACAGACAACCATCACTTATAGAGATCTGGCTCCATATTTGACGCGGATCTACATTTTAATTGCTTAATCTGTGGACCAATTTTTATCTGTCATCCCTCTTGTTTTTTAGTACTCGGACAATCGGCAGAATCTGATTGGGTGTTGTTCAAAATTTGATAAAAATCTGCAAATTTGGTGTTGCGCCTGTATACCAAATTTGATTTATCTAACTCAAAACGTCTTTGAGTTAGTGTTTACAGAAGACAGACATACATATACATAAGTCTTTTAAAATTCGCTTTTTGAACTTTTGGTGGTCTGAAACATAAAGATTTATTAAATTATCGAGTTTTCGACGATTATAGAACTTTTCTTTGCCTACTTTATTTTCGAGAAAATAAACGGAATATTCGTACATTTTGACAATAGTAAAAATGCTTCCGAATATTTGGAACAAAGGTGTATTACTCTGAAATCTTATTCAATATTATTCTAATTCCTTCAGTGAAATTATGTTTAAAAGAAACAAAAAAGAAGTCAAAATTATGAAATTGAATGAGACAATATTTTATTTAAGCATAAATACATTGACATTAGTATGTGAAATGGTGAGTCAAAATTTTACGTTTTGGAATTTTAACTAAGCGCATAAAAAGATACGAAATTCTTTTCATTTTCCTTATGCCTTATATAAAATATACTAACGATATAAAATTCAATTTTTCATGCTTTAAATTAACAATATTTCCTATGTAGCTATATTTATGCAAGTAAAAAAATTCATTCAGTATAAATATTGGGTGTTAATTTAGGAAAACTGCAAAAAACAGTCGTTAAAAATAAAAATTTAACTCAACACTCAATCTCTTTTATTGCTGTAACGTTACCCAACTTTCACAAGTTCAATTTACGAGCGCTGACGTGCATTCATTGAGCTTCCATGTGTAAGTCGTCTTCAATCCAAGCCCTGTCATCATGCGAGCAAATTGCATCAAGATATCAGCAGTGTTAAACAGGATAAAGAAAATGACCAAACCCCGTGGCTCGGTATTCCGTGCAGTCTACAAGAAACAATCTCATTTTGCTCTTGTCATCTTCTTCATCTTACTCTTGGGGAAACGTGTCCTTTGCTTCACTTGTCATTGCCTGTAGACGTCCCTTTCTTAACATGTTAGAAGTCTGATTTTTTCCCCTTTCTTTTTTTCCTGTTCCCTACGGCAACCACATGTAAGTATTCGGTTCTGTAGCATAAATAATTCCGGATGGATTCTTTTTCTAGATGGTATGGGGGATATAACTATGAATCTTTAGCGTTCTCTCAACCTTGATAATTACCTCTGGAGTACTTTATTGGTTAGCTAATACGTGACTTTTATAGAAATGGCAATTATTTAAATATGATTTACATCAGGTTACTGAAGGTGAATGAACAAATATTTATTAGATTGAGTCTCCTTACTTCTTTATTCCATCAAGCGTCTCCTAACTTAATCCAAGTAATGGCATATCCACATCAGGAACAGACTGATTGATGGCATACAACTGTGATCAAAAATTACCCGGAAAGATGGAATAAGCCAAAACATATAACTTTATTGGCCAAAATGGAAAAAAAAATGATAATTATGTGTGTATGATTTATATAAGTGACAATTATGTGCTTTACTGAAGGAAAAAGAAAATAAAATTGAACTGAGCCTTCTTACTCCATTAAGAGTTCCTTACTTAATTCAATTAATGGCATATATACATCAGGCACAGGCTGATTTGTGCATACCACTGTGATCACTAAGTATCCGGAATGATGGCATAAAATAAAACAAAAATAATATTAGCTGAAATGGAAATGACAATTATATATGTAGGATTTACATCAGATTGCTGAAGATGAATGAAAAAGAAAAATATTTATTGAAATGAGTCTCTTTATTTTCTTTATTTCATCAAGAGTTTCCTTGCTTAATCCAAATAATGACATATCCGCATCAGAAACAACTATCACCGTGGTCAAAATTATACCCGGAATAATAGCATATAACAAAACATCAATTTACTGGCCAAAATTGAAACGAGAGTTATGTATGTAGATTTTCTACAATGCATTGAAGATCAATGAAAAACAAAAATATTTATTAAATAGAGTCGCCTTACTTCTTTACTCCATAAAGAGTCTCATTACTTAATCCAAGTAATGACTTATCCATATCAGAAACAGGCTGAGTGGTTCCATACAAATGTGATCAAAAAGTACTTGGAATGGTGACATAAAACAAAATATATCAATTTATTGGCCAAATCGGAAATGAAAATAACAGTTATGTATGTAGAATTACATCAAATTAACTGAAAGTGCATGAAAAAGTGAAATAATTATTAAATATTGTCGCCTTATTTCTTTATTCCATCAAGAGTCTCTTTAATTAATCCACGTAATGACATATCCACATCAGAAACTGATTGATTAGAAAAATTGGACCACATAGTAAAATACTGCTATAAAGGGGATAATTTGAGGAGTAATTGGCCTTTTGGTTGAAAAATTGAAAAATCTTATTCCTGCTGTAAAAATAACGCGTATCGATATTATTACTCAACTTTTATCAATCGAAATTGATGCATTTTATTGCATTATTTCGTTTTTCTTTTTGCATTGTATAACTTCATTTTATAACTATTTTTGTTATATTGCTAGGACATTGTATTTATTGCTGTTACGTTTGACTAACTAATTTCAGAAAAAGTGTATGACGTGTGTGTTAATGTGCTTAGGTAGCTGTTGTTCTTCTTCAGACTCTTAGAGGGAGGGCTTTGAAATTTCTGTCGATATTCAATGTTCGGTATCGACAAGTGCTGATTGTGTCTTTCTGTTGATTGGGGTTACTTTGTGGTTACTTGATCTAGTACCCTTCGTTTGGCATTTTCCATGGTCGGGGTTGTTTATCTTATCATATCTACAGATATTTTAAATAAAGCCTTATGAATACATTTTGATCACAGTAGTATGTCCTACTATTGGGAGAAAAATTAACTGATCCAATCAATAAATTCTTATAAAAATTAGTGCAGATTTTTATTTTAATAACGAGACAATTGATGGCGGAATCCCATATATTTCTTACATGAAAAGACCAAATCTTATCCGAGAATCGAACCCATTTATGAAAGAATAGCATTACAATGCATTTCATGGCATTCGTTTTTACCAAGAGCGTGGCTCTCTAGACAATGAATAAATGTTTTTAATTTAAATGGAATCTCGTATTGAGCTAGTGTTTCGCATAGTTAAAAATTGTATAATATGGGATATAAATTAACAATCTTTAGAAGATCTAACATATCACTGATTTATAACAGCTAATAAGATGCTGCTTTTATTTAAATTATCATCTTTACTATACATATGCATATCATGTTTTATATAACTATCAGAATTATCATGCTTTACAGAAGTTAACTGTATGCATTCCAGTTTGTTAAATAATATATCAAAAACTATGAAAATGTTAAATTAATCTTATGCTCGATATAAAGTTACCGACAGTGATACATGGGGATTAAACATATTTTCTCGTTACATTGTACGAATTGATGTTGTAGAGGAACTTCTTATAGCAAAGTCCATTATAAATTAAATAATTTTAAAACAAACAAAGACACTACCTCATGATGATCTTATGAGGTAGGGCTATACTTCTCCATAAATTAAAATGATATAAAATACATTTTTGTGCAGGATAAGTAAAAAGATAATCAAATCTGATAAAACAAGAAAATCCCCAAATATCTACAAATATTCTATTAAATTTTATTCATCTCTTGAAATCATTAAAATAAGAAAGAAATAAGAAACCTATCCTGGTCAAATGTGCCCCTTTCAAAAATCAAGAGCAGTTAAGAGCTAAACAAAAAATTACATGCCGCGCAGATCTTTTAATAACCACGATTTTTTTTATTGCTCTCCATTTTAAGAGCAGAATCTAAATTGAATTAAAGTACTTATTTGCATATTTTTCTGCCAGGATTCAAAATCTTCTTTTCAACAACAATCTAGTATTTCCTATATTGAAAAAAAATAATAAGATCTCGCAGGTAGAAAAAGGTGAATTAAAGTTCTCATTTAATTCTGTTTGAAAAAAATATAAAAAGTCGTTTGACAGAATGATTTGAAAAATATTTTTAAAAGTATATACAGATAAAAAAGAGAAAAGGCATATGTATGTTATTGTAATTGCGAAGAATCTTTCATTTGAGGAGGTCAGTCGTGCTTTTAATGTATTTTTTATCACATTTTTTTTGACAATTACGATCGCAAGGAACGATTCATGAATAAGTATGTGGTAGCATTGAGGATATTTTTTTTATTTTCTGACACAAAACCCAATGGAAATAATTAAGTCTTCCAAAGATTTAGATTGAAGTTTCGAACATACATTTTTTTTTCCTTCAGTTTTCTTCTAGAAGAGTTCTGACTGAATCATGACTTTTTCACGTGAGTTTCGCCACCTTAATTGAAAATATACATGCCGGATACGGTTTATGAGACACACGAGGGAATTATTTTTAAAATAATGAGTCGCACTAAGAATTTAAAGCAATATACGTGGCACACTCAGTCAGCTATTTTGTCTTTTCTGTGTTATCTTTTTATTTAAAACTCTGACGCCACTTTTTTAGATTATCTAATATTTGATTGTCTCTGTGAAATTTAAAATGAATCATTCATTGACCTTTTTTTTTTAGTTATCTTTTCAATTTAACAAAGTGAAAAAAACATTCCAGCTGTTTTTTGCTTATAATATTTTTTGTAAGGCTAAAACATAAACATTTCCAATAGGAATAATATAGAATAATGAATCGAAATTTATAGGAAAATATTGGTATAAAATTAATGCAATTGTGATTAAAAAATGTTTTAGAATTACTTTATTTTTATAGTAATGAAAATTATATTTTATATTTTAGTCTTTTTAACTTAGTTTATTATAAACTAACGGCCTTTGGCAACCATTCGGATGGATGCATTGGAATTTATTGTAAATCAAAAGTTTATGTAATTATGTCTTAACAGCTTCTTCAGCAAAATATTTTCTAATTTCAAATTTTTATGGACATATAAGATGTACTACAGTATACAATAAGATGAATATTTTAGATGTACTACAATGTCTTGCGCATTCTACCACATATTTTGATAATTTTCTATCTTTTCACATTGAATTATGTCACAAGATAAAGAAATAGGTTTTAAAAATGCGCGCATTTTTAAAAATCTTTCACCATTCCTTGATTAAGAAGTTTTACTGTAATTGCTAAATAATTTCAAAACTTTTATTAAATGCATATCTTATAAATAAATCAATTTAATATAGAAAATTAAACCAAAATTTCTCATTTTGATCACTAAGAGCGGAAGAAAAGTCAGGAGGAAATATTAATAGCTACAATAAAATGGATTTGAGTTTCACCAAATAAATTTCAACAATAAAACATTAATTTTAGTTAAAATATTCTTATAATAATTTTTAAAAATTCTTTAAAAAGGCAAAAATATCATGCAATAAAATATTGGTGTTGTTGAAAAGATTTTTTTTTTTTTTTTTTGTAATTTAAAATACATCGATAATATTTTCTACTGTAATATTTTCGAAAATTTTCACAAAAGAACCGCAAACTTTTGCTTAAATATTAGATAATTAATTTTTTTAAAGAATCGCACTATTGCACATTTTCTTTTTGTGTATTTCACTTTAGTGCACATTTCTATCCTCTAAAGTATGTATATGAGAAAACTGGAAATTAAAAGGTAAAAAATGGTCAATTTTATGAAATTTCAACACACACACGCGACAATTAGCATATTCTAATTTTATTTGAAAGACAAAAATATTAAAATATTTTCTTGCATTTTCAAAATGGTTATTAATAATAATAACTTTACTTTAATTTTTGTATCAAACTAACCAGCATACTTGCATTTTATTACTTTTGGCATTATTACTTTTGCCTTAGAATTCTAAATTATTTAGAATATTTCTATCAACCTCTCGTAGTTTTTTAAATTTTATTTAATATCAAATTTTTACTTAATATTTTTTAAAATTTTCATTAAAATTTTGTTAAAAATATTTAGTTTTAAGCTGTAATTTCAACAGAGTTGTTCTATATCTACATTAAGTTTCTATATTCGTAGTAAAATTGCATTTAAAAGAAAGTTTGAAGTAGATCATGCATTGAATTGTACAAGGAAGTAAAATCGTAATTGAAGCATTTGATCTTTAAAACAAATATTTACAAAATCACGCAAGATTATTTTTTCCCCTTAAATTTTAAAAAGGTTCACACATTGAACGCATTGGAGAAAATAAATATAGAATTTTCGTCTCATTTAATGCAGCTTGCGATAATGTAGGCAGACACTTTATCACATCCTAATCGTTAGCGATGGATTCAAAATGAGAATTTTATTGCCTGTTAAAGCCTTGAAATCTATCTAAACTCTTGAATAACAATTTATCTCGACATAGAGTTCCGGAAATTCCAAGCGATTTGAGAGTATCAGTACTTACGAAGTCATTTCGAATTAAGTATCTTGTAATAGTAACATGAGCCAAAGGCGCGTTCGGGAATTCGCTAAGTGTTTAAAGACACTTTTGCTTTGTTTATTCTGATTCATTTAACAAACATTTAAAGTTAGAAAATGCTTCATTTAGCTAAAATAAAGATCCAGCTATAAGCACCGCCTTACTGCCTATAGCAATTCAACATACATTAAGACAACATGATATTATTTTTTATGGCTATATATGTCTTAATATGCTCCTATGTCAATTGATTTAAACATTTTTTAAATATATTCAATTTTTAAAATATGCAGAATATTGTAAAATAATTATATAATTAAGCATCCAAATACAGAATAAATGTAGAGACTAATACAATCCTACAAATATTCTACGTTTCTACGTATCCTTCAAATATTCAACGTTTCTTGTTACAATCATGGAATCCTGACAGATATCATCGTAGAAGATGCCATTCCTTCCATAGGTGGAAAGTTCTGTTATGAAATAGAGGGAACTCGATCCCAGTGCATCAATGTACGCACCAGGGTAGCGGTATAAACTCCCATTCCAGAAGCTTCTCAACCCCAAATCTGTTTCGCCACTTGGTGGAAGGGGTATTTCCAATTAAACTATTCAAGGAATGAATTATTTAATACAATTGCATTATATCGACTTTGAATCTTTTTTGGCAAATAGTTGGAAGTCTTGTATAGTATTACATATTCTTAAGCAATGTGGGATAATAGATTATTGAAAATATCTGATTAAATCTTTTAAGGGTATTTAATTTCATTATGAAGTTAGTTATTTCACTGGAAACATTTATCTTTACAGCATTCATAATGAGTTTTTCATCTAGAGCAATCCGTAATTTAAAATTTTCTACATACTTAGACTCTTAGTTTACTTTCAAGCCATAATCTACAAATTTATTTAACATCCTAATTAAAGAATTTATGCTGTTTGCGACATTTGTTGTTATTTCAAAAGGCAAAGGAAACCTAAAGTAATATAAAGTAAAGTAAGCCTAAACAAAGAAAAGGAAAGGCAAAGGCTGTTGCAAAGGAAACCTGAAGTAATTGACTACCAAAATGTGTTCTGTATATTAAATTAATCGCTATTTTGATTTATAGATAAAAATATCAAATATTCTATAATTTGATTTATGAGTTGGAGTGCAAAAGCTTTATAGCGAAGATCGAAGAGAACGATATAGATTTCAATACCAATTAATGTGAATTAAATTCTTTTATTTGCAATTAATACCATTTTTAATTTACGTTTAAAAAGTAGCTTTAAATGAAACAAATTACTGCTAGTTGTATGTGGCTCTAGGAAAATTTGCTATCACAATGTGTTTTAATATAATAAAAAGTGGATTTACAAAATCTATTATATAATTTCTTAGTGAAATATCAAAAAAGAGAACAAAACATCTTGCGTTTGACATAAAATAACAAAACATTAGAAAATTCGAGAAGAAAAAAGTATTTCTTCCAAATTGTGATGTCTTTCCGGATTGACTTTCCATCATGTACAGATGTAGACTTGCCAGCAATGGGTGATCTAATATTTGTCACAAATAAAAGAAACCCGCTTCAAATGGATTAATCTGCTTTGTTTTTTGCTCGAGTGCGATGCATGCTTACATTCAAGAAGTGGACGAAATGACAAAGTCAACTGTGGAAAGAGAAAAAAATATTAATAGGCTGATAAACCACCTTTTATATGAATTAAGTTTGTTCCTATGTTGGTAGACAAATAAAAGCCATGCATAGTAGCCAAAGAAACAGGGACCTTCTCCTGAGAAAAGATCGTTATCCAGGTAGCACAGTCCATTGCAAAATATTGTATAACAGGTTGTGCTACAATACTGGAGAGGTGGCCTCACAATCTTGTACAATATTGGAAATATATTATTCGATACTTAACACTATCATGTGCTTTTGAAGATATCTTTTATTACCATACAATATTGTACAATATATGTGTGCTAATAAGGTAATGAAGAAAATAGACAAGAAGAAAACCATTATTCAGTTTGTCTCTAATACAGTTTGTCTCTAGATGATGTACGACTCTAACGTCAATGACCAAAGCGTAAAAGAATTGTGCTTTGATCAATTTGTGAGTCAGCATTTTGTGGCACTTATGCTCACTTTATCCATGATGCTACAAACGTATGACTGGAGGTCCAAACAATGCGAGTTCAACGCATGCAGTGGGTATGATGGAGTACGTTTTATGCGATTTGCTATTTCTTATCATCGTCTACGGTCCTCCTACCATTCAGATCTAGTTTATGGTGCGATCTGAGGATTCTTCAATGTTAATGACATGCATTTATAAAGTAATATTAAAAATCCGTATATTTTTTTACATATAATTTTCCATATGTAGGAGATAAATGTTAAACAAATCAATCGTTTCAGAAACTGTATTGATTGTATGTATTGTGATAAATATTGCATGCCGTTTTTGTGATTCAGATATTTCTTTAACAGAAGGTAAAGTTTTAGACATTTTTTTATATCATCAAAAAATAAAGTTTCATTTTGTTTTTCTTGTTTGAGATAAAGATAATATTTTATTTTGTTTTCATAAATTAATTTTGATCATAAGGCATTTTAATTAGTCATTTTATTTCGTAAAAAAAATCTTTACAAAATATATCAACGACATTGTTGTTCCTTCAACTATTTTTATCAAGCCGTCTATGGTGTAAGCAACTGTCTTTGTAATGAAACATAAGGAAGTATTTAAAGAAAAAAAAGGAGCATTTTGAACTCTACTTTTTACCGATTGCATTCAAAATTTGAATTTCATCCACATTTTTGATAAAATACTTTATTTAAGGTTTTTACTTTTGAGTAACATCCAAATATACAGACGAATAAAAACTTAAAACGGTTTGACAAATTGGATCTAAAGTTTCACAGATCTGAAATTCTAAAGATAAATCATAAGCAAAATTTAATCTCTCTATCTGTTTGTATTTTTAAATTATAGCGTTCAATTTTACATATAAACAGCCTCCCTGTTAAAAGATGTCGTCGGAACTTTGATATATTCAGAGTTTAGGTAAGAAGGCGACATACAAAATTTCAATCTTGAATCTTGGCGTGGTTTCGAACTGTCACATTTTGCAAATCGACATTTAATCGAAATTTAAAAACCAATATATAACTTTTCCTTCTCTTTGGAAGATTTTATATGTAGAAATTCATCATGGAGTCATCATTCGTCAAATTTTACATGTAGAATTCTGGAGTTTAAATTTTTGGATGGTTAAAATACTTTGACTGCCAATTTTTCTTTATACATGAGAAGTTAAGGAGTAAGGAAAAGCTCCAAATCTGAGCCTCTAACACAAAGAGACACTGTTTTATTAATACGCTATCTAAATATATCCGAACAATGAAATATTCGGTTTCATTTACTAGAAATGAATTGCTATATTTGATAACTTCTGAATGGCTTGTTGACATACATATGAGGACTTCAGATGAGGACTTCAAAAGGTAATCAATCTCGCTTGACAGATTAGAAATCTTCTATCAAGATTCATTTAGAAAATAATATTTGTTTAATCATCAGTTAATGTTTAAGATTCATTTTGAAAACTGTATTTTTAGCAATATAATATAATTTATTTTATAATATTATATATTATTATATATAATTTATTTTATCTATATATTTTTATTATTATATGAATTATATAATGGGTATTATATAACTTATAATGAAAACATTATATGTATTTAAATATTTAAATATCCGTGTCTGCAATTTGCCAATTGCATATAGGGAAGTTGAGTTTTGTCGTTCCGTCCATTGAAAATTCTAATTTCAACGAATTTTTAGTTTTTTAGTACAATTAGTTTATTTATGATTCTTCCGCATTGTTGATACCTCAAAGTGGATAAGAAGCTTGTGGAAAACCGATTGGTTTATTTTAATTGGAAGAGTGCATTACGAATATAGGGACGCGTAACTTCTACTTCCATGACTTTTTAGGGCATGGGTTGAACTGTGGCCAGTAATAACAATCAAGAAATGATCTTTACTCGCCTTTATGACGTAGCGAGAACTGGTATTCAACATTCCTGGATGCTTTTCGGCAGGGGTGGGGTATGATATATTTTTTTTGTCAATTATTCTGGTGAAAATTAAACATATTTACTAACATTACGGGATTAAAATAAAATTATCCTCGAAATCAAATAGTATTTAAAAAAATATTTACTTTTATGAATAAAATACGCAATGAGGAAATAACGTAAATATTAAAGGTATTTTTATGTTATCTAAGAATTCTTCAAGTTCATAAAACCATCTTGGATTGATGTCTGTATGTTTTTGTCCCTCTGAACCCGTAAAATAAATAAGTGAATAAAAGCAAGAAGGAAATTTAGCATGCGAATTTAGTATTTAGTATTTGTGTCACTATTCTTTTTATTTTGATTTCGTATGGTAGATAATGAAATTTTAGTAAATGATCTGCGTCCCAATCTTTGTAAATATGCATCACTATTTGGTTTCATTTACAGAGTCAAGATTGAATTGTCTATTCTCTTTTAATATATGCAAAGAAGTAAATCTTAAACGCGTCATATTAAAAAAAAATATCAAATATGTTGTATATACTGCATTTTCTGTATTTTTTTGGGGGGGAGGAAAGATAACATAAAAACATTTTCATAGAATAATTATTTTCCGCTCCTGATTTATTTAAATAATATCAAAAGTACTAAATAAAATAGCTGTACTTACAAATCATTTTTGAATTTACCGATGCTAGTTGAAACAATCAGTTGTATAACTTCTAAGAAAAATACTTTTAACTACTGTTTTCATTGGTACAGCTATTCGTGATCGGCATTTAGTATTTCCAAAGTCCGAAAGAAAAACATTTTAATGTTTGAATGTCGTTGTTCAATTTGCAGCGACCTTAACTCTAAAGTTTTTGGGGGCAATTCTAGAAATTCAATACTTTCAGTTAAAAGTTTATTTTTTTCAGTGACTCAAACAGTCTGTGTTATTTCCTTTCTCAGTTACTTAGAGACAATAAACTAATGAAATTTCCGTCTTGTTGATTCATGACAACATCTGAAGAATTATTTTCAATTATAAAAAGGATTAAATTCAACAATCAAATTATGAACTTACAGTTAAATATACTTGTGGGCAGCCAAAATACTTTAATGAACAACAAAAATTAATTTACAAACATTTACATTCTCTTCTCTAATTTAAAACATCGAATTATATATTTATTCGTTTTGAAAACTGCTTGAACCCATTACCTACAATAATTCCCATCTGGGATTTTGGAAATTTATGTACACCACTCGGAGCCAAAATGCATTTGGTGCTCCTGACAATTTAGTAACTTGACTCTATATTTGAGTCAATATTTTGTGTAGCAGAAAGTGTGTATTTTGTGCTTCATTTCTTTACAACAGGCGAACTAAGTTAAAATGATTACAAGCATTGTGTGTTTGGTTTGTTTTTTGCATTAAAGGGAAATACAGTTCATTAATATGCAGTTTAGAGATTATAATAATAATTTGTTATTTATTCAGTTTTTGTTTTTATTAAAATGACTTGTAAGAACCTACATTTTGAATACTAACAACTGTGCCCCAAATTTTACTTACGTAACTCCTTATGATTTCTAGGCATTGTACTCAAATAGCGAATAGACAGATATAATCGGAATGGATTTCATTAAAAAAATTGACGGAAGTTTACAAACTTGATATAATAATCATGTAACAAATTTCTTTTGCCCAGCTCTAAACGTTTTGAGTTATGTTTACAAATAGATTGATAGACAGACATAATTCTAAAAATATGCGTTTCGGTCGCAAGAAACGTCTGAAATATGAAGATTCATCAAAATCTTGAGATTAAATTTATTGACGATTACAATAATTTATCCTTGTAGCATGCGAATGTACATATATAGTAAATATATTTTAGAAATTGCCTGGCCTAACGGAAGAAACTTCTAAAATTTCAATTTATTTCATCACGTTGTGCATATTTTACTTACCGAGACTAAGTGGTAAGAAATACGTCAGTTTGAAAGAGACCAAAATTTTTCTCTTCAGTAGTTTTACTGTGAGAGTTTTATACTGATTTCTTTGACACTTATCGATTTAGGAAAAGAAATGTGAGGCATCTTTAAAAGAATGTTGTAAGCATTAAAGAATTTTATCCCTTCACTCTGAGCATGGGAAAGTGTTGAAGTGAGCAGATTTATAGAGCACGTGTAGAAATAATTAAATAAAGAGCGAGAATTGAATCAGGAAATAAGATTTCATTTTATAATGAAGTTATTTAGAAAATTAATTAGGATTTAATTTAGATTGAGAGTCATCATTACATATATATTTCGGGACATTTATTGTAAATGTATCTTTATATCTTTCATATACAAAAATATGTCCCTTGTCTTAAAATTTTTATTTTCCTACCTGCACGGAAAATCCCTTTGATTTATTTCAACCAATAATTTCCGAAGCAGACGAAACAATTTATTCACTGGTTAAACAGGATCAATGCCCTTTTGAAAATATCGGCGGATGTATTAAGCCATTCCATGAAGCTACATCGATTTGCGAGATTTTTTCCTCTATTTTGATAGCCCGGGATTAGCTATTTTCGGCTTGTCCCGGCATCCTTTGCGCAGCCCCTCTCGGAACACAACATTAGATTTCTATTCTTTATACAGAATTACCATCTACCTGTTATACAATGTTAGAATAAATGAAAAGCTTATGCTGATACATGGAGAGTCTAAAAGAGTTTTTGAAATAAAGAGAAAAAGAAAAATAAGGAAATAAAGGAAGGAAAGAATAAAGAAATAAGAAAGTATATAAACTGAAAAAGTAGAAATTTCTTCATCTAAAAATACTGAATTTATTGGATTTTTTTAAAAAGGTGTTTTTTTTTGCAATTATTTTTTTGGCACAAGAGCCATAGATTTGATTATACTGCACCAAATTAATTGTAATTCCATTTAAATAAATGTGTAAAACTTATATGCAAAAAAATCCCCCAAAAGGTTCAATTAAAAGCACTTTAAATATATGGGTAAAAAATGATGGATTTTAAAAAAGCAAAAAAGTTGAGGATGTGGATTTTCTCCAATTAAAATAATTAAATCAATAGAGTTCGTCTTAAAAATGTAAACGTTTGGAATTAGAATTTCGGACATTTAGAAAATTCTTATGAATTGTCAAGACTAATTGCACTAGATGCACACTGGTGCCTGTTCTCTAAATAGAAGATGGCGTATCCTTTTTTCTGTTTGTTTGAGAATACCAAGGTTGTAGGTGTGGTTTGATAGCTCGTAGCTTATTTTCCGTTTCCATGTACCAGCATGTATTATACCAGTCATTTAAAATAGAGGGTAAATTTTGAATACTTTTTTAAGTCAGTCAAAGGTGCAGTAATACTGATTTGAACAGTCGCCAATTTGGCGAACTTGTCCGCTTTCGCTTTGTGACTATTCCAACATGATATGGTATCCAACAAATAAAAAATTAAAAACTCTATATGAGAGTTTAAAAGATCCGAAAGAGTTAAAAACCAAAGGGTAGTTATCAAAATGAACATAAAAAAATTCAGAGATTTTAAAACACTTAAAGAATCTGCGTAGATTATAAACTTTATTCTTGGCCATTTGAAATTTCTTTCAAAGAATGCAAAACAGCAGTTATCACTGCAATGAAAGATTTAAAAAGTGAGATGGAATATGAATGAAAAAGGAAATATCTGGAGAAACAACAGCAAATGAAACGCGATTCGCTGAATTTGAGCCCTCTGTATATATTGCAATGAAATCATTCTGTTGTTGCCTGTGCTCATTAAAGATTTGTTGATAAATGATATTAGCTAATTAACCCTTAAAAAGGAATTTGTTTTCACATCCATCATGAAATGTATTCTCGATATTTGAAATCGTGCAGAAAACACTCTTTAATTATTATGGCAAACTTTAAATTAAAATGATGGTATGTCTGTAAATAATAATGCAAGTACTCTAAACCATATAGAATATCCTCCATACCAAATTCACTTGTTTGAAGCTTTCATAAGTAGGTTCATTTTGTCAGCTGCAATTTGTCGATAAATTCTACATACCATTTATTTCTCATTCTTGTACATACAGCATTATTGAAATCCTGCTTGTTCTAGCTATAACCTCTCGTCCGCAAGGTCAAAACGCCGTCCTTTAGGAAAACTAATAACTGTAAAAAACATACTTTCGTATCGTTATGAAAATTTCGTTCCTTTCCAAATTTTTGATAGAATTTTTTTCTCCCATATTATTTTGCATTTTGTCCAACCATTTTCAAGAACGACCAGAAAATTTTCAAACAGTATAAAAATGACGATTTTTTAAATTTAAATATATTGGAGGGTAACACATTGCATTCAATCAAATTGCGTGGGTTTGTGAGCCGGTTTTTCCTTTTGATAGACCGAATTCTGGTATTCTTAGATTCTTTTTGTCTTTCATATATCTAACTCACGTCAACTAAGAGAGGATTTCATCTCTTAATACTTATTTCTTGACTCTCTGCATTTGCGGAAAGAAACAGATAAAGAAAAATAAAGCGGAAAATATCCTTGATTTAACTGGGAGTGTTAATTTAAAAAATTATTTCTCAAAATGATCAGAAGGAAAAGTGAATTATTTCACTCACTAAAAATTTTTGTCCTTTAAAATTTATTATGTTTGAGAAAATTTCTCAAACTGAATTATAACTGGATCTTCTTATGTAAGGGACATTTCCTGCAAATAATTCTGATATGTGAAATAAATCGATTAATTTACGCATTAGAATCTATTAATGTTTTTATTTTAAATGTTATTATTTTAAAATCAGAATTGTTATTGATTCTTATTTTAAAATATAAGCATTATTGAAAAGCTATTTAATGCCAAGCATCATAACAAAAATTCGAGTTTGAATTCCAAAAATTATCACTGTATACAGGGTGGTTATAATTAAACTTCCCCTGTAAACAGTATAGCACAACGCAAACGGGTGAACGGATTGCAACGAAATTTGGTATATAGACTATACACGAGATGAGTTCACGGAATTTCGAAAAAACTGTTTTAGTTCAAAAATGTCCACTAGAGGGTGCCTTTTCAGGAAAAGCATTAATTTGCACAAAATATACCAACAAAACGAAATTCAGAAACAATAATACCATTTATTGACTAGTTTCTGATCACCCTGTCATCGAATCACATTAAGTAAAGGTAAGGAAAAATAATAGTACGCTATTTAAGGGAAAACAACCAGTTCAGCTTGCAGAAACAAGAAAAATTTAGGACGAAATTGCACAAGAGAAGCAATTGTTATTCATGTTCAGGATGATGTAGGGAATGGTGCTCCATGTGACCACCCTCATTCACCTGCAAAATGTCAAGTCGATGGACAGTGTGTCCAAAAGCAGATCGTAACTGATCAGTTGTGATGCTTCGTATATAAAGCGTTATTGAGTTCTTTAAGTCATTCAATGTCGCAAAAAGATACCGTCATCATTACAGTCGGAAACATAGACATAAAACATGACATCGACTGCTTCTCTTACCCTAACCTGTTATGCATAATGTTTCCTCTTCTTCGTAATCATGCAAATCTCGATATTTTTTTCCTAGAGTTGACAATTTTTCCCGGTTTTACATTTTATTACTCATAATATTGTTTCTGTATTCCCGTTTGGTCTTTTATTGTGTTAAATTTACTATTTTTCCGAAAAAGTCGCACCCTGATGGATACTTTGGAACTTTTTAGAAATTCCGTGAGCGCATCTTGGGTATATTCTACATACCGAATTTCGCGGCAATCTCTTCATCCGTTTGTAGGATGCTGTTTATAGGGAAAGTTTAATTGTGTTAATTTCCCCTATAAACAGCATCAGGGTGTTATAACCGCCATGTATTTTTTATGGGAAATCTCGTAAAATTTATTAGAAGATAAAATTAAAAGAAGAATTCAATTTTATAATAAAATATTTTCAATTCAATTTTTACTACAAAATTTAAAGGCCTAAAATCTCTATAGTCCTTTTCTATTCACAAGTTTCTTGTTTCTTAATTTCGGTTGTTCAATTACAGTTTAAAATTAACATAGTATTTCTCATAGCATTGAGTTTCATTTAACCATATTTTATGAAGAATCGGGAAATATTTAATTATAAACATTTATCCGCAAAGAATAAATGAAATGATTTTTTAGTAAATTTACGTAATTTCAATAACTTATTTTTGTTCATTCTTATTTGTAATAATCTATAAGTTTCATATTTATGCGCCATTTCCTCTCAGGTTACGTTCTTATCATTGAAAAACAAAAAAAACTTCGTTTTATATGAAGCAAATAACTCAAAAATCTAGATGCATGTTTTATTCCTTTTGTCCTTTTGAGATTACTTCGGAGAAATGTATGAACTGCTGTACCTATATCACGGCTCGAAAGTTGTTGAGTTGAGGAATAATAGAATGAAAAATTGTTTCGTGAGAATTTAATTTAAACAATAAGGGTTTTTCCCTCTTAGGAAACGGCAAGGGAGTTAGTTATTCAGCCTTTGTTTAAATAAAAGGGAATCCTATTAAAATTTTAGAACTTATTTTGCTTCTCAATATTACAGAGAAGAAAAATTTATTAAGAAAAATCAATTCATAGTGCTATATTCAGTATTCATAGTCAATAATCTCTTCAGACAACAATAAAAGATATTTAATTAAAAATTTTAAATTTATTTTAAATTATTAAATTATTCAAATTAAGAATTTTCCCACTTTTACAATAATTTAATTATAAAATTGAATTACTATTTTCAAAACTAACAATCTTAAATTCTAAATATCTTTAAAGTTCTTTTTTGAAATAAATTGACATTAGTACAATAGATTAGGAATAAATAAAGAAAAAAAAAAGAACTATAATGCTGGCTTTCTGGCAAAGGGGTAGCGCATCTTCCCCGTGATCTGGGCGTCCCGGGTTTGAATCCTGGTTCGAACATGGCTGTTCTTCATCTGTGTTCTATCTGTGAGGTGTATGAATGTGCCCCCCCCCCCCCTGTAAAAAGGGGTTGTGCAAGCGAATGTGTGTGTTTCATCTTCATATGAGCTAGAAATCAGACTTCTGCCCACGGGTGCTCAGGGGTCTTTACCCTCAGAAGCTACTGCACCCTCTTTCAGTGGTAACGTGGACACATCATCATCAAGGAATTATAATTTGGAATATAGTGATTATAATTATACATCAACAACACTATTAAGAAAGACTGCAGAATCTTGAAATATTATTTTACTGAATCTATTTTAGGACAGAATGATATAAATTCATTCTTTGAAAATGAGAATTTATATACTATGCCATATAAAATATCTCGTAACATTGTGGAGATGCCGTCACTATTATTACAAAACATTGTATTCACGATATTGCTCGATACTCAATATGTTGGAAAATGCCGTTTATATACTGGCTGGTCACATCTTCCTGGTAAAATGGGAATATTGTATATAATAATAACAATGTTATTGGGAATTTTGTTCAATAGAAATGCTATATCTTCACTATTACCTCTAATAAAGATAATATTGGATATAATTAAAAAATAACATTTCTGATATAACATAATTTGCGTTTTCATCTAAAAAACTTCGAAAAGTACAATTAAGTACTCAAGAAAAAACATTTTCTATATTCAACAATAAAATGATTTCAGAGTCACAAACAGTTTTATTTCATCCTTGCATAAATACTTCTTCCGAATAAAAATTATTTTCTCTATACCATTTTCTCAAATCTATTCCGAAACAGCTCAAACAATTTACACACAGTTTAAACACGATCAATGCCCCTTCGCAAACATCGGTGAAGGTATTAAGCCACCATCCGTGAAGTCCCATCGATTTGTGAGATTTCTCTCCCTCCCTCACCCATCTCTCGATAACCCTGGTTTAAATATTTTCGGTTTCCCCAGGTATCCTCCACAAAGCCTGCCCCAGCACGCGATGGTGGTTTGGTATTTAAAAGTATAATATCACCACCTACATTTTTCAGTGTTTGTGTAAGCAAAGCCTCAGTAAACAGGATGAAGGTACATAAATAAGTCT